>PVKA01009245.1:0-24882 GCA_004027165.1 Ctenomys sociabilis | reverse complement strand
AAATATGTTTTTCTTTAAAAACATCTACTATATAAGTATTTCTCCAAAGCTTAAAGAGGTTCTTATCTTTCAATAATGACTATTAGAATTGAACTGATCTAAAATATGGCAGAGAGCTAATTATGACCACAATAACTTAAATCTGGTGAGGGAACCACATATTGTACCATCTTCAGAAAATAAAATTGAATGGTGCTTTCTAAAAGGATGTTTTGGGTCTGCGAGACAGCTCAGTGCTTAAGTGCTAGACTGGCACGCACAAGGTCCTGAGTTCAATCGTTGGCATTGAAAAAAATAAAAAGAAAACAGCAATATAAATAAAAATAAAAGGAAATCCTTGGGGTAGAAGAGTGAGTTCATAGAGAAACCAAAGATGGGAAGAGACAATGAAGAAGAGAAGAAAGAAAAAAATGTAGAGATAAAGGTCATCATATTCAAAGAGGAAAGAAAATTAGTTTAAATTTAAGAAAAGATCTATGAATAGAAAATCAGGCAGTGAGAAAAATTATGTAACTTAATCTCCTTGGGTTTCATGAGAAGTAGAAAATTAAGATGTTAGCGAGTTGAGGAGATCCTTGTAGTTAATAAAGAATTATTACATATAAATGAGAATGGAATATACTGGGAGTCTTCATAAATTGAGACTTGAACAAACTTGACTTGTGTCCAGAGAAATGAATGTGACTCAAATGATTTTTGTTAGTAAAACAGTTTTTTAAGATGAAAACATAGAATCCAAGATGAAGTTATAATACTTGCTTAGAATACTTAAATACATATTTGAGAGATTATTTTTAAAAAAGTACGAAAACTTCCCTTTATTCATCAATGTTAATGTTGTAAAGGACACGTGAAGGACAGAAGTGGCTTGTGTTCCTGGCAAACCCACAACCGTCCTCAAAAGAGGAAGTCATAAATCTTGGTCAGTATCTCAGACTAAGTGTCTTGGGTGCTTTTCTCTCATTGCTGGGGCAAATACCCAACACCCAGATTTAAGGAAGGAAAAGGTTCGCTAGCTCAGAGCTAGTGGAGGTTTCAGGCCGTAGTTGACTGGCTCCAAGACAAAGTGGCACATGGCAGAGGGCAGCCATTCATGATGGTGGAAAACAGCAACGGCCAAAAAGGAGGAGGAGCAGCAGTGGTGGCTACAGAGCGCAAGTCTGTCTCCCTCATGCTGCTTTCAGGCTATCAGCCCGGGGCTGGGTGTAGCACTCACACCTATAATCCCAGCAGCACTCACACCCAACACTGGATCATGAATTAATCACACGTTCTAGAAGTCCACTCCATAACGGCATGAATTTTTTGGGGGACACCTAGACACAACCCATAATACTAAGCAAGGTGCAATCTCAAAGAGAGAATAACTAAGGTTTGTGGAGGAGGTGAGGACACCTGTACCACTAATGTGGGAGGCAAATCCTGCTATGCTTTGCTGGTGGATGCTGGGATGACAGAAAAAACACTGGCTACAAAGCTATAAGGCAATTCTGCCCAGGGATATATTCCTCAAATCTCTCACTGTTTATCCATTTGTTTGTTTTTCCTCCATCTCAGAAAACTTCCTTTAGTTTTGATGTAGGAAGATAAGCAGAAACCTGCACAAGTTGCCCATGCTTTTAACCCAGCACTCTGTGAAGTGGAGAGAGGCAGGAAGATGCAATTTTGAGATCAAAATGTGAAACTTATTAAGAGGTTATCAAAATATAAAATATGGGGGGGCAGCTAGATAGCTTAGCAGATTACAGCGCCTGCTTAGACAGATGCAGGGGCTGGAGGCTCGATCTCAGGCCTACCATGCTGGCCCTGAACCCCAGGGGTGCACTGAGATGGCAATAGAGCCTGGGTTCGGTGGCACACAACTGTAATCTCAGCTTTTGAGAGGCTGAAGAAACAGGAAGGATCATTACAAGTTCAATTTGTGTAGTGAGACCCTGTAGACCCTGTACTAAATACATTTTTTTTTAAAAAAAGAAGATGAAGGGGCTGGGTATATAGCTCAATGTAGAAGTTCTGGGTTCAATCCTCAGTAACCCAAAGTGTCTACTACTACTACTACTACGAGGCAGTTGCTGATAAAACCTCAGTCTGAATTTTGTAATAATCTTTGTTGCTACATGAGTTGTCCTTGCGGCCTTTAGTGCTCTTTGTTTAACAACTTGAGGGAAATTTGAGGCACAAGCATCAGGTCCCTGATTCCAAAATGTACTTCATTTTTTGATGTAAGAAAGCCCAAGTTTAAGGAGAAGATGCCATAGAAAGAACACTTCGAGGCTGTGCCTGAGAGATGGATCAGCAGCGAAGCAAGGTCAGCTCCAGACAGATAGCAAGGAGGACAAATCATAGGTACCGAAGTGAGTAGCATAGGGAATATTTTTAGAAATGTTTCATGAAATATTCACTGAAATATGTACTTGAATTATTACATGGTTTTGATTACATATGTAGCTATTTTTTTCCTTTCATTGAATGAGTGTAAAGCCCATTTTCTCAGGTTCTTGCTTTCAACACTCAGTGTTTAAGATGATTTTTAACTGTGCAAGTTCTTTCTTAAATATCTAGAGATAGTTCTTGAAAATTTCTGTTAGAATCATTCCCTCTAGCATTTTTCCATAAGACGAACAGTTTTGGAAAATTTTCTTTACATTAAAACACAGAATATTAAATCCAATATTCTAACTAGCAGAATATTTGAGAGAACAGATCCTTATTATAAAAGGGTTTGAAACTTACATATATAGAAATGATAGATAGTGTCACACTGATAAGGAAAAAAGTCTGACTTGTATGCCCAATACTATAGGTCCCTTTATGTAGAGATTTTTTTAAGGACACATTTGCATAGGAAAATGTTCTACCATATCACCACGGTTCTCTCACGCTCCTGATCCTAAGATTATGCTCTCACTCTGAACAAAATACTCATTTACTGGTCAGAATAAATTTTTACCAGATATGTGGATCACCTTGGCTTCTTCAAGCAGCTGAGAATTCTGGGGGTGGGGGGCTTTCAGCTCCACAGGCCACTCTTGGTGCTGGTAAAACTCACTGGGCAACAGAGGCATAGGACAAAGACCTGTGTGTCCCTACTAAGCACAGCTTGATAGCTATTTTCTTCTTTTCCTTTTCTTGACCTATTTCATCTTGTTATTAGTGGAGGATGATGTATTGAAATTAACAAGAGAAGAAAGTATTGACAAAATATCACCATGGAAGGTCTGAAGACTTCAAATGCCAGAAATCAACTATAATAGAGCTTGGGGCTCCTGGTCATGTATAAGGAATAATCACTAACAACAAACAATGTACATAAATTGCTAAATAGAAAAAAGTCTGATGAGGTCAAGGTATAGCATAATGCAAATATAGATATAAGTGCCTACATATGAAAATAAAATAAACAATTAATTTGCTACATATTAACCTTATTTTCATATGGACTTATATTTTATAGACATATATTATATACTTTTATTTTATATATATATATATATATATATATATATATATATATATATATACATATTTTTATTATGATTAGGAAAGATTTCCAACATATTCATTCATTTGTACACTCCACTAGAATTTAAGAGGCACTAACTTTGTTTTAGACATGGTTGACCTTACATTTGTGAGATGCCATAGATAATTTAAAAGGAAAATATAAATGACATACCTAATAGTTACATAGTAAAGCCATTAGGTAAAATCAGTCAGAGATGAGAAGTAGACCTTGTGGGAAAGTAGTTTCCATTTTAAAGAGTGTGTCAGAGAAGCCCTTCTTTAGGAGAGAATACACAAACAAAGGGAAAGGGAAGGAAGCTAGCTGCACCGATTGCTTCCGTGAGGAGGCAGCACAGCCTCGTGGGGCAGATGCACACATTACCACTCAAAGCAAAGCCAGGGGCCACTGTGGCTGCAGCAGAGTGGGGAAGACCGGAGAGGCGATGTGGTGTGATGTTCATGCATGGGACCTTATACACCCTGCCTTGAGCAGGATGAAGATTTATTCTCGAAACTCTGTGGATGGTACTGTTACTAACTAAAATGTTGCTCTTCATTTCCTTGTGCAAACCACTGCTGTTTGTCCATATGATGATTACCTTTTAAGCAATACTCTTTGGTATAACTTCTGCTTTTGATTTTTGTTTATCCTGTTTCATTTTTATGAGCCACACTTAATAAAATTCCATTGTTGCACTGGGTCATCATAGCTCTAAGTTCTATAATGGATTTAGTCCCAAGATACTTCATGTGGAAAACATACCTGCATATTAAGTAACCTATTTGCAAGCTACATTCTCATTATAAATTAACAGACAATTTATCTAATCTTTGTGTTTTAGTTCTCAAATCTAAAACAGAGATAAAATACTCATCTAATCCATGTCTTTGTGTGGTTACAAGAAGAATTCATAAAATAGTGTCTACTTTGCAAAAAATTTATGACTTTAATAAATGAAGTGATAAGGTCTGAACAAAGGAAGACATCTAGCATACACTGCATATGGGAGACAAGACTATTGTTAAACTCCTTAATGATATAAGGAATAGTCATTATCAATGAAATTACAATTACTTGACATTTTTCCTCCACATATGACTTACCGTCTCATTTTAGGTTATGAAATAGTTAAATATAAGAATAATTTGAGGATGTGAAATGACTTTCAAACATTTGGTGGCATGTTATGAACCAACTATTGCTTGGGGCAAAGATTTTTATCCCTTATTGCCTATTTAATCATTTTGGGTGGTCCAATTACATTTTTCTAAATTTGGCATAAAATTAATAACTTGTTAATCATCATAGAACAGTATTACATTCTGTAAATAGTGCATGAGTTTGGAGAAGAAAGGAAACATCGAATAACTAGTATGCACTGCCATCCAGGGAATAAATTGAAAGCAACAAGATTCAGTTACCTGGTTTATTAATTAAACTGGAATGTGGTGAAAGCACTACCATTACTGGAGATATTATATGAAAATTATTTCAAGGAAGTATCTTTAACAGTACCACTGTCTCTTGAAATGGGCTACCATGTTCCACAGGATTCGCGAGCATTAATATTTTTCTTGCTCTGAGAACTAGTGTTAGTTTTGACACAGCCATACGTATAATTGTTGGAAAACACTCATGTTCTAGCTCGGCGGTTTATCTCCCCTTACTTTTCACATCTTTACTCAGAGTCAATGTTTTTAGTGTCTTTCCTGATGCTGGCACTCACTCCTCCTACTACTACCTGTCGCTCTACCTAATGTGAGAGGCAAGCACTAGGACACATAGACGTGACAGCATTTGCCATGTGATAGTACTGCCTGTTTTTTCAAAAGGATGCCATGGAAAATCTCCAAGCATGTGAATTTTTTTTCACATTTTTCCAATCCCCAGTAAACTCTCCATAGTAGACTGTATGCACATGCTAACCTCTTGAGAGCAGTAAAGTGCTGATCCATGAAAATCCCATGAAGTATATACTCTTATTATTTCTAATTTATTACCACAAAGATGAAGGCCAGGAAGGATAAAATAATGTGGATAGTAGAAAACCTAGCGTGTTGTAGTTTGAGAATTTTAATTCAAGGATTTAGGCTTAAGATCCCAGAACCTGTATGACTTTCTTAGACAATAAATGATTTTTAACTGTCTTTGTAATTGCAAATGACAGAGAAATTTTTAAAAAACTTTTCCACTGATTGTTACCACCTGTGAAACTAATTGAACCTTTTATTATCTGACCAGTTTTAACACCCTTATTTTAAAATCATCACAATAATAATCATCTTGTTTTATTGATGTAATTGTTAAAACCTAGTTCTGTATCCCCCAAAATTTAGTAAATGATACCATTTTGTCTTTGAGAAATAATTAACATAGTCAAGGATTGTGACATTCCTGTGAAATCATGTTATTATATTCAAATGAAAATACAGTTCCCAGCTATATTTTGTGAAGTATAATTGAGAATAAATAAATAAATAAAGTTGAGAAGATCTGAGATACTGACTTTCAGGCAGAAGTATTCAAACTAGACATTAGGTGGTTAAGTTCTCTGGCAAATAACGTTTCCAGTGCTTTCAAGGAACATGTTATTCCAAGTCAATAGCAAAAACTGAATTAAAACACAGGCACCATTAACAAAAGAAAACAAATCCTGTTATTTAATTAGACAGGTCATAGAACTCTGGTTTTCAGATGTGGAAATGGAGCTCTGTGCATTCATGGCCAGAGTGCTAGTAAGAAACAGAACCCAGATTGGAAGATGGATTGTCAGAGTGAAAATTTCCGTGCTAATTGAGGCTTGGCTTAGCTTATGAGTAAGGTACTGAAGTCTATATAGATGCTCATTAATTCATTCAGTACATTATTTATGATGTGTCTCCTTCAGGGAGCTATTCCATGTAGACTTCACAATCTCTGGAATTAAGTATTAACAAGAAAAATCCCTTTGATAAGTCTGTTTTCCAGAAAGAATTATACTAACATTTTAATTTTGAAGCATTTAAATTTAGCTATTTATGTTTTTCCTAAGTTGCATAATACTTGAGTAAATTTAACCTTTATTTCTAAATGCGTTAGTCTAAGTAAGCCATGAAGTAAAATTGAGAGAGAGAGAGAGACAGAGAGAGAGAGACTGAGAGATGTTACTAAATGGGCACTCAGCCAATCTTGAGGAATGAACACAGCATTTTTAAAGTTTTCAGAATATTAAAAACAGGTCATAAGTAAAAGAAAATAGGAAACAAGGACCGGAGGTCGGAAAGCCTGGAGTCAGTTCAGACTGTCTGAATCACTTATGCTGTGGTGGTGATTTGAGCTGACCAAATGTTATTGGAGGGATCTCTCTCCTCAGAACTGTTTGCTTTGGGAAGGCAGGCAGAGATTTATTATGGCTGAAAGCCTTTACAGCTGTCGGATGTAGTGCTGGGTTAAGAAAGTTGAAAATATCAGTTGAAATTAATAGCATGCGTTATGATTTTGAATACTTGCCACAGTTACTTTGAAAAGAAGACAGAGACGATAGTTTTGTTGTACAACTATGATTACATTGGATTATAAAAAATAAGTTTTGATCTAGGGTCCACGGAGAAGGGTAATCCAGTGTCTACTGAAAAGAGTCCAGATAAAAGGAATTCTGAAATAAAGGACCTGTAATTATTAGCATTAGATTTAGATGCATGTAAAATGTTAGATTTAACATGTAGCAGGATACAAGAAAAATTCTGAATATGGTGGCTTTTCAAAGAATTATCACCATGTAAAGTCAGAACAATTACTATTCATGTGCACCTGCAAAGATACCAAGAAATATACTTGGAAGATGAAGATAGATACTTAAGTACATTCATACAGAAAGACATTTTAAACTATTACCTTTTTTGGTATCTCTAGTCCTACATCGACAATTGTTGAAATTGTGCTTATTCACCAATCAAGTTTTAAAACATAAGCTCAGGCAAGTGCTAAAGTTAATAATTCCATTACAGAAAGTTTTGCTTCCATTTCTAGACCTATACACATGTATACTTATTAAAGATTTAAATAGGTTTCTGGGGTGCAACATTTCTTGTAACTAATATTTATCATGAATCTAAGTATAGAAATCTATTGTATGGTGATTCCTAAACTTGTTAGGTTCTAAAATTCCTTTTTCAGAAATTTTCTCCTGAGTCACTTTTCTCTGCAAAAAAACTAAGAAAACTTCTGTTTCTGAGTGGGATGGGTATGTCAAGAGATATTTTCGTTCCTTGTCTTAAACGACTTCATTGAGCAGGTGCCCAAATCAGAAAATGGATCTCCACGCATGGCTTACACTCACTGCATTTTTGAATCAATGAATAGAAGCCATATCTATACTGTTATCATATTAAGATATAACAATGCTGATATCAATTTTGAAAAACTGTTCATTTTTTAAAAAAATACCCACACACTTTATAAGTGTTCTTGAAGGTCAGTATGCTGTTGCTAATGATTAAAATTATTACACCATTGCTGTAGTTTAAAGTGTTGTCTACTTACTCTGAAAGTACATTACAATTAGATGCATGCAAGAAAAACTTGGCTTGCTCCACCAATGAGTTCATCCAGTGAGCTATCTTTTTACCAAAATACTATAGCTATGAGCAGTGAACTATTTTACCCCTGTCTTCTGCTTACCTCGGCTATCTTTGTCACTTTATTATGTTTCTTAGTTTTCCAGAAATCAGTTAATAAATTAATGGTACAAAGCAGAGGTCTCCAGCCTTCTGGGCACCAGGACTAGTATGTTGAACATGATTTTTCTATGGATATGGTAGGGATAGGAGAGGAGTAGATTGAGCGTTAGAATTTCATAAGAAAGGTGGAACCTAGGGTTCTCACATGTGCAGTTTACAGAAAGGTTTGTGCTCCCTTGAGAACCCAATACAGCCTTAGTACCACATCCACATCCAGCTGGCCTGTAGCTCTGAGAGAAGCAGGAGCTCATGCATGGTAAGGTGGTGCTGGGCACTGCTGTGCATCCAGAGGACGCACAGCTGTCTCACCTTCTGCTGTGTGGCCTTGCTGGCAGCAAGCTTCTGACTGTTCCTGGTTCATGGCCCAGGGCGGGGTCCCCTGGTGTAAGGCACAAATGAGGATCAGACTGTTGGGAGCTGGATCATAACCTGAATAATTATTTTACAGGCAATCATTTTTACTAATAAAAATTCTACCTATCATCTTTCTCTCACATATCCAAATCCCCTGTGGTTTTGGAGGGCCCTAGAGTAAGGTGATCTGTTCTTTCCTGTTTCCATAGTTGTACATATCTCTTTCATTGTTTGCATTTCAGCAAATTTCTGCTTCTTTCATTTTCTGCAACACCCCATGTCATTTTCTGAACTGTAACTTTCAGAAACATTTTCTATTCACTCCTAGTAAAGGTTGCTACCAAGCTTTATGTTCTGGTGCAGAGGAATTGCTTTGTTCTTTCCTACCAGCAAACAATACCTCTTCTTTGCAGCATTTTCACCAACTCCTGTATCACTGAGTGTGATTACTCGACTGACGATGCTTGAGAGCTCCTTGAAAAGTAAAGGCATAACTATGCTGCTATCCCTTAGGTTCCAATAGAAAGTGGCACACAACAGACCTGCTGAAAGGAGCAGCTGATGCTTAATATTTTCTCTGTCCTTTTTAATTTTTATAATTTTGGATGAATTCTACATATTTATATCTGGTAACCTGAGTAATTAATTTGAGGAAAACAATATGCAATATAACAACCATTGTTGAATTCCTATCATTTGGTTTCATAAAATTCTGTATCATTGCTCATGTTTTGCTTTTTTGTTTAGTTTTTACTTTTTTATATTCTCTTTAAAAAATAAAAAGCTTTTTCTAAATTAATAAAAAAGGGGCCAGAAATATAGCTCAGTGGGGGCCAAGGATACAGCTCAGCAGGGTAAGTACCTGCCTGGCAAGTGCAAGGTCCTAAGTTTGATCCCTTGTACCACAAAAAGTCAAATAAATAAATTAAAATAAATTGATAAAAAGAAAATGGCACACAATGATTCCTGTATTGGATGACTTCATCAAATATTTTCTTTAGCCAGACATGTTTTCTGTTTTCTCTGTAAGTATTTGGTTGAAGAGATAGCCCTGAGTGATGAACAGAAACCTGGAACAACTTACTGAAAGAGAAAAGTAGAATTTGATTCTACCTGTGACACTAAGTGGCCAAGAATTAAGTTCTTGAGTTAACAGAACTTTATGGCATTTTGTTACGGGCTGAACTGTATCACCAACAACTCAAATCTAAATTGTAACCCATGGTACTAAGAATGGAAGTATAACTGGAAATAAAAACTTTAAAGAGGAAAGTAAGTCAACATGAAGTCCTTAGGATGGGCTCCCAAATCCAAATGGGGTGCTATTAAATGATGAGATTACAATGTAGTATTCTCACGAGGAAAATGATGCAGTTGTGTAGGGAGAAGTTTCTATCTACATGCTGTGGAGAGATGCCTCGAGAGAAGCAAGCCCATCACCACACTGGTCTTGGACTTCCATAGGTCATGATGTAGGCCACTTTGTGAGGGCAGCCCTGGTACCCTATTATGCAAGCACATTTTTCCTTAACCAAATGCTGCAATTTAAGATTTTTCTGATTCTATCTAGGAAAATCGTGGCTATCACCTCCCATCATGAATATTTTTTTCCATTCATTCTAAAACGGCAGAGATAGGTATTTCAATGCAGGATATTTTATTCCCTCACAAGACCTTACAACTGGTTCTAAAGAGAGGTGCACCCTGAACTTAAGGCTGCTACCTTGCAGTGTAACTTGTGGGACGCAAGGTGTGAACCACAGAGCACTCTAAAATTGCATTATTAATAATCCAATGCAGTTTGCTGCAGTCAGAATATTGGGTATGTTGGGGAAGGCTCCTCAACAGGCAATGAGGACACTACCAAGACCAGGCTGTACACAGTCCACTCCCCCAGGTAGGAAAAAAAATATCAGAATCATCTGAGAAAGTGTTGTTGATGTAATTTCACCCAAAGACGGTAGTGTCCATGGGGTTCGGATGAAACTTCTTTCCACACTGACCGCTAAATTACTCTCCTTTCTAAATTGTGAAACTGGAGAGTGGATACATAACTTTCCTTTTTAAAAATCTCAAATAGCAGATGACTTTACTTCAGACATGAGAGTAAAACATGTAGTTGATTTTTACAGACTAGCACCTTTAGAGATGGAGCCACTTCAAGGAGCAGAATAGTACCTTAGAACATCTTAAACATAAAAAGCACAATTAAAGTCTTTCTATATTCTTACTTAATATTCCTATCCATCTTCCAAGGTTGTTTCTGTGAATTCTAGCATTAAAGAAATATTTAGGGTGCTTAAATGGTCAAAGATCACACGGGTGGATGGTGGTGGAAGGAGATACAAACCTTAATGGTTAAGAAAGCCTCTTAACCACCTCCTGTGCTGCTATTTCCAGTCTTATAATTTATACCACTATTAAGCCTTTCCATAAAGTTGGGTTTCAAAGGAGGATTCCTTGAAACCGAAAGGGTCTGTATGTACATTAATTTTGTATTTAACACAAAAACAATAATGGAAACATAACTGTGTCAATATAGCAGAACCTTGCACTGTAAGATAAATTTCATCAAATTACTATAGCAATACAGTAGCCATCTTATCAAGGAAAATTTTCTACCAATATGGCTTCAAATTTAATTTTCCTTCAAAACTATTAGCAAAATTTGACACTTAAATGTAACAGTAAATGTTAGGCAGAATCTTTCCACATTTTGCATTATTGACAGATGTTCTTATTTGCATGTGCTATTATGGCATTTGGACACCGGCCAACTTTGAATGTTACTTTTATTCATTATATTTTAAAATAACCAAATCCTTTCTGTATTATATGAACTTAGCTTAAAAAATGAGAATGAGAGGTGATTTTGAAAGCACAAGGGCTCACCAGATAGCTCAGGGAACTAAAGCGCCTACTTAGGCGGAGTGCAATAATGACCAGGGTTTGATCCCTGGAGTGCCGGGGGCTGAGGTGATAGTGCAGTGGATTAAGCACTTACTGGCAAGTGCAAAGTCCTGAGTTCGATTCCTGATACCACCAAAAAAAAAAGCTCAAAGCCTTTTTTGAGACAGAGATTGAGACTGGGGGTAGTGATGCATGCCTGTAATCTGAGCACTTGGGAGGCTGAAAACAGAAGGATCACTATGAAATTGATCTTTGTAGTGAGACCCTGTAGAACCTGTACTAAATGCATTAAAAAAAAAGAAAGCACAGGTGCATGGTTAAAAATAAGTATTTTTCTCTTGTACACCTTTATTGTTACTGAAAAGATATCCAAGTCTTTAATCAGATTCAATTTCCTTTCAAATAGATGCATGAACAATATCTCTTCTTTATTTTATAGACATTGAATTAATACTGAAGTAAGGAGCATCCAGTTCATGTTTCTTAATTAATACATTAGGAAAATTGCTTCCACATATTATTTGGGAAATTATAGTGCCAATTGAGATTTCAAATTCTCTGGTATTAATAATATCAAATGCAAAATCAGAAATTAGTAATGAACTAGCTTGCTAGATTGATTTTGGCAGTAATGTGAGAACAATGGCAGTGGTAATGATTTTACTTCTTTTCATTAAACTATAATAGATATTCCTATTTATTTGGCCCTCTGTTTTTTACTTAAGTGAAATAATTCACAGAAAGCATTTATAAAAGTGTTACACACATTGGGAACCTTCAAATAGTCTAGAATTATTATCTTTTCTTAACATATTATAATATTTTCAAATTACATAGTAATCCTATCCAAGTTTCAGTCTGTATAGTAATCTTTTACAAATTTGACACATACTTAGATCTCAGGAATTTTTAGATAATTCATGATATTTTTCCTTTATCAACTTTGTTTTCCTAATGAAACTAAGAAGTATTATGTACCTAACTTATCTTTATTTCTCAGAGTCCTATAATAATGATGTACAGTCTTTTTTCCTTATAAAATTTAATCTAGTTTGAATCCAAATTTTTTTTCAAAAGGCTGTTCCATTCTAAGCTACAAAACTAATGTGAATTATATTATATTTTGATGCCACAGTTACTGTGGGAAGTACTGCTCACTAAGAGAGCATAACCATAAACCAACTTTTAAACAATTTGTTGCTTATTCAATTATTTTATGAGCAACAGTTTGAGATTTATCATACTTAACTGGTCCTTGGGGAAACAGTTACTATTCTCAACACAATATACACAGGAAACCTCCCTACACACATCTTACCAAGGCAAAATGTATCCTTTAAGATTGTAGATTTGGCATGGACCATGACTGATGTGTTTATGAAAATAGCCTCTTATTTATAGACCGATGGATTTATGGCAAAATACCCTAACTTCCTATGTGTGACAGTTTATTCCAAGATATTAATTTTCAATTATCAACTCTTGTAAAATCATCTGTACACACTTGCCTCTCCATAGATTGCAAGGGTTTCCCTGAAGCAGCTTTCCCTTCATGTAATACCTGACTGTACTTCCGTGGTTATATGCAACCTGAACATATTTAGGCCTGGTTTTGGAAGTCACTTGAGAGAGTGCGAATAGCAGCCTTCACCCAGGAATGTTCTAAGGGCTTTCTCATATTTTCCCCTAAATGCAGGTTTCCCACCAGAAGCCTGATTTCTATCCAGATTCTGCCACTTCTAAGCTTACTTGAGACACTGGGAAAGTCACTGAATCTCTCTTGACACAGTTTGCCCAGTGTGAGAAAAAGCTATTTGTTCCTCCTGCACAGGAGTTTTTAAGGGCACAGGAATTAATAATATGACATACATAGAAAACTTCCCATTGCAGAGTAAAGACATACATTCAATGGCCATTTCTCATCACAGTAACAATCATCTCTATTTTGTAGGTAAAGAAATTAAGTGTATGTAGAAAATTTACCTAATTAAACCTAAATACATATACTCTATCTTCATCTCCAATAGTGTTTTTAATGAGATCAATGTTTCCTTTTATTATTGTTACTATTTGAGTCATAGCCATACATGAGAAAAAGAATCAAAGATGTTTTATTTTTAAAACTTGCTTTCAATTACTTTAATCTTCGATTCTCACAAATTGTTTTTGGAATATAAATATTATTTATGTTCTTCTCACTTCTCCAACTTATGAGTGGGAGAAATGCCAGTTACATAATGAATGATGTGTGTGGGTGTTCATTTCAGAGTTTTTCTAAATTAGTTTACTCTTTTTAAAGAAAAAATGATTGCTTCTACTTTTCAGTGGTAAAACTCAGACATGGAAAATTTATTTAGTTCAGTTGTCTTAATCAGGTTGCAAGTAACAGACTGAGCATCGGTGGATAGTAGAAAAGGTGTTGACTGAAATTATTGTCAATACATAGAGATGGATGAAATTTGTTTTGCTTTAACTCACATAACATTTTATTCTGAAGTAAAGTGATGTTTAGGATTTACTTCATCTATTCATAGAGGTATTTGTTTTTAAGGAATATTTGATTTGTATTTTTAGATTTGGCATATAATTTGAACGCTATGGTCTTAAAATTAAAGTATATTGGTCTTTTTTTTTTATCTTACAAACATTTTTACATTGACATCTCTCTTTTTTTTTTGGCAGAACCAGGGATTGAACTCAGGCCCTTATGCTTGCCAGGTAAGTGCTTATTCTACTAAACTATCTCCCTGGTCCCATTAACAACTATTTTGATTTCAAGAGGAAGTATTTTTGTGTGACGTATATACCACTTGTAAGTTCCAATGTATCTTTTGATTTTAAACCTTTCTTTATGGTTCCCAAGTAGATAGAAGATTTTGAAGCATATGTAAACAGTTGATGTTATCAAAATAAGACTAAATAAATGATGACCGAGCCATTTCTGACCCATCTATGTCCAGATGCTCCTTCCAAAGATGATTTTGAAACATAAATGAAGGCTCTTGTATTTTTATTGTACTTGAAAATTGGAAGAATTAATAACACTGCTAAAGTGTTTTTACTCCCTGTTACTAAACAAAAGTCCTTATTTTGATGTTAAAGGTGAAAAAGGAAAAAAAAAAAAAAGAGGGCCAGGAAGGTATGAACATGCTATTGTGTAGGAGACAGGGTGAATAGGATCACTTTACATTCCTCTTGTCTGAAAATATCTCTTTCCATTCCACAGCATCTTTGTTTGTCATTTCCCTGGTTATGTGGTTACACATAGGCTGGCTTTGTTTCTCTGTCCAAAACTCTTACTGTGTTACCTTTAAAATTTGCCATACAGCAGCAAAAGGGTCACCAGTGCCACCTTCCTCGTGGCTTGTAAGACTTCTCAGGTGAAAAAGAATTGTGGGAACCAATGTTTTAGGCAGCCCCTAAGTCACTGTGAGCAGCAAGAGGACTTCCATACCTACCAGAATTCATAGAGTTAGTGCAGCTTAACCATTGATTAACATAACTTACACAAAAGCTGTGTGGTGTTGCTAATAACTTACAGTCTTGGATCATGGAGAAGCAGTCAGAATGATGGTCAGAAAACTTCCTATGCATAATAGTCACTTTCTAACTTAGCTTAAAACTTCAGAATATTACATTTTAAATGATATCTAACTCTTATGAAATAATACTATTAGAAAAATATGTGCAAGACATTTTTTACTTTTACATAAAAGCAGAACGAAAGTAGACAAAAGTTAAAGTTTTTATATGAAAAAGAGGTGAATGAAATTTTAACATACATAATCCTTCACTTCTCAAATTGTACCCTGTGGGAGACTGGTGATGTTACTTTATGCTGGAGCATTTGTCTAGAATGTGTGATTTTTCTGGTTTGATTACCAGCATCAAAAATTAATTAATTAAAGCCAGGCGTGGTGGTGCATGCCTATAATCCCAGCACTCGGGAGGCTGAGGCAGGAGGATTGTTGTGAGTTCAAGACCAGCCTGAGCTACAAAGTGAGCTGAAGGCCAGCCTGAACTGCATAGTGAGACCCTGTCTCAAAAAGACAAAAAAAAAAATTAATTAACAATACAGCCTGATCTTTGTCCTATAGATGCTACTGCAATCGAGAAGTCAATCTGTTGTCTCTCTCTTATTTGAGGTAATGCACATAAACCACACAATTTCAATTTTAAAAGACTGCCATAACATGCAGGCCTCACTTTCTAATAGCTCAGTTCTCTGCCATATGGTGGGAGCTCAGAGGTGAGAAACTGGAGCCAGAGAGGACAGATGAGGTCAGCTGGGGCCCTCTCTCACCAGAGCTGCATCTCAGTGTTCCTTGAGGACATGTGCATCCCTTGTTCAATGATCACACTTCTCCAGTTCTTTACTGCTGTTTAACATCTCACAGATGGGGCTGAGGAGATAGATTTGTGGTCTATGCACCAGCCTGGCAAGCACAAAGAGCTGAGTTCAATCCCTGGTACTGCATGCCATGCCAGCCATGGAAAATGGGCATGGTGGTGCATGCCTATCGTCTCAGCGCTGGAGAGGCTGAGACAGGAGGACCACCATGAGTTCCAGCTATATAGCAAGACCCTTTGCTAAATAAATGAATAAAATATTTTCAATATTTTAAAAAATAAAATCCCATGGATGAGTATCCATCACTGATTTTTCCCTGCTTTTCATCACTTTATAAAGCTGCACCTTTTAATTCCATGATGCTATCTCAAATAATATTTCTACTACCATGTTCCAGCCAGCTTTATCTCCTTTCGCCTTGCTAAGTTCCAACATTCTAATTGTTAAATAAGGAAAATACATCAAAGAATAATAAGGAATGAAGCATCTTATGTATGAAACATAATTCACTATAGAGTAAATCGTAATGTTTTCTAATGGCTAATTGAATAGGGGCAGGCAGGCTGTCCTACAAACTTAGCCATGTTACGTGAAGTGTACTGATGCAAGTCTTTCTTCCATAATTGATTCATTTCTAAGGTCTGCTTCACAAAAGCCCAGGGATGACAGAAATGCATTTTTGCTGAGCTCTGGAATCTAGAAGTCTGAAATCAAGGCAACAGCAGTGCTGGTCCTCTACAGTCTCTGGAGCAGAATTTGCTCTGTGGTTCTCTCTTAACTTCTGATACTCACTGGAAAACATTGCTATTTTCTGGATTATGAAAACACTCCTTCACATTCTGCATCTGTGTGTCTGTATCTTTATGACCAAATTTTTCTACTTTCACATGATTAAGTCATGTTGGATATGAGATCCTACTATAATCCAGTATAGCCTCCTCTTACCATGAGTACATTAGTGAAGGCTGTATTTTTAATGAGGTCTATAGTATTCAGGTGCATATAATTATGAGGATGGCTATCACCTGCAGTATGCAGCAGTTAGCTGTTTATTTTTTCTCCTGGATCAGCAGTACATGGCCATATGCTCACAACCGCCACTGTAGCATGAAGTCAATCACAGACAATGGGTAAGTTAGTATGGCTGGATTCCAATAAAACCTTATCTGTGGGTAATCATATTTTTATACAATTTGTATATTTTGTAAAATATGTTTCAGAAGCAACTTAAAATTATTTGTGTCTTTTGAATCATACAAGAACAAGAGGCGAGCCAGTTTACTAACTGGTTTTATTCTCTTTCTGATGTATGAACACTAAATTTAATGGTGAGAGTAATCAGCCTTTCTACTTGAAGAAATGATGGCTGCTAATCCTGAAAAGTGCATTTTTCTCTTTTGGATTTTTTAATACAACTTTTTGCCTGAACAAAACATTATGTGGCTGTAACATGAAAGGTTTCTGTCTTCATTCTTGATTTCTTCTCACCAAGAAAAGTTACATCAATTCTTCTCATTGCTTCAGCTAGTTGTAAATTCCACATTTCACCAAGATGTACTTGTGTGGTTGCTCTTGTTTGTCAAGTTTTGATGTTAACATGTTCTATTAAAATGCAGCCGGTCAACTTTCTCTGTACTTCCTTCTTCTATCTTCCGTCATGCTGTCAATGTTTTGGAATCAAACACATTTATCTTGCCTCCTGCAATTTTCCCACAGTAGTAATTTTTGTTTAAGTCAACATTTCTGTATATGTGAAAATAACTATGTAAACAGTCCATAGGTAAGTCACAAAAAACTAAAATTCTTTATTCTATTTTAAAGTTAATAATATCCTTTTCCACTGGGCCTGCTTTCCTATTTTAAAAGCTGTCTCAATAAAGATTCAGATCCCAGTCCTGTCTTGGTTGCATGACTATATCTGCACGTGATTCCTGCTGCTTTTTCCCCCAGCTCCCTGCTCCCACTTCAGGAGGAGTTTGTGGGTGTACCATACCTCTTATGCTGGGGTATCTTTTTCGCTGCAGTCTTTCCCCTTCCCTCCAGCGTTGAAATGCATATATGTTTTTGTTATGTTTTGCTGAGGTATGCAGTTCAGTGCTTCCTGTGGAAGAATTTGTGGGTATAAATTTGATGAGACTTTTTAACCTGAAAAGGAACTTATTTATATTTATGCTTAATAGATAGTTTAGTCATGCAGGGACTTTCAAGTAAGTAAATATTGAGCTCTAATTATGATGGTACTTAATTCTATCATTTCTAGTTTTGAGAACTGATATTGATATGTCTGACACCATTCTGATAGCCACTTATTTTTTGGTACATGGTTAACAATTTTAACTTTGAAGGATTTAAAGTGCTCTACTTATGGCTTGAAATTTCACAAGGTATATTGTGTGGTTAGCTTCTTTTCTGCCCTACTTAGTATTAGGGAATACTTGTATGCTTGTATTCTTTTACTCTGAGAAAATTGATTGTATAAATTTTCCAACTGTCCTTACCCCCACTTTCTCATCTTATTGTGTATTAGAAAGTTAAGAAAATATTTTGCATTCAGAAGTGATTGTACCTCTTTCTGTTTAATTTTATTTTCATTGTTTTTTAATTCTTTTAGAAGGTGTAACTTTATTTTCTAAAACTTTTCTTCATTATTAATTTCTGATGTCATAATTTTGAACTCCACATACTCCGCCTTGTTCTTTCAATATTGCTTCTTATTTCATAGAATTCTATTCTTCCACAAGGACACATGTTCTTTTATCTGTCTGAGAATGCTGCAGGCTCTGAGAGGCCCTCTCCCTCAGTCTCATTTATTCTGCTGAGTTCTGTTCTATGTAGCATAGCTTTTGCTCACCTGGAGGAAGTACACTCTCTGGAAGTTCTGTGCCCAAGATCAGCTTGCCTAATGCTGGTGGGCTGCATTCATACCACTGCTTCCAAAATATCATCACATCATTTTCTGGGGTGTCTCTTAGGGTGGCTGCATGCCCCTGAGCAATTTTCCAATGTAATAGGTCAGACCTTGAGCACAAGCATAGGAAAACTGGGGAGAAGAGAAATCAGGCTAACATTGTCTCCCACTGTAGCCAACAAGGGAATTATTTTCTAATCTTGTTTTCCATCTATCCACCTTTTCTAGAGAGTCTACAATGGCAAATTTTCAGATGGAAAGTATCTTGGCTTGCACAGGAGTAGAGCAGGGGATCAGTAGTCTAACTGAATTTCTGGCAACACTCACTAACTCTTAGCTTCAGAACTAACCCATGTCTGGGTTTTAATTCTGAAACTTTCAGGTAGTTGGTAATAGCCATGTGCTGAACTCTCACTCCTCATCCTCTTTGCTTTCTTGAGTCCTTTGCTGAGCTCCACTCACTTTCTGTCTCTGCCTCTGGATGCCTTCTTGCTCAGACTATTGTCTCTATTGTGAGTATTGGAACAGGTGAAGTTTGTATTCCTCCTTTTCATTTCCATGGGTCTCTCTTCATGCCTTAAACTAAGACAAGTATTTTCTAGTTTGAGTAGTTTTCTTCTCTTTTGTCCATGTGCCTTTTGACATTTAGTATTAAGTCCATTATATAATAAGAAACTGTGTTTTCTTTGGCCTTGTGAGATTTATTCTAATAGATTCTATGTTGTGTGTGTGTGTGTGTGTGTGTGTGTGTGTATCTGTGTGTGTGCATGCGTGCACTGCATACCTGTCATAGTCCTTCATTTAGTCCTGTCTATAACAAGTACATCCAGGCCCTGGCTAACAGTGTTTCTGCCACAGACTGAACCATGTGGATGACTGACTGATTTGGGAGCCATAAGAACAAAATGGAGCCAAAAGTTTCCTATTGCCCAGTCCTATCCCACAGCACTGTCAGAGCCTTCATGACATTGCAGTGCAAGGCATGCTCATATGTATGGACATGATGGCTTAAACAAAATCACTGGGCTTTAGTGCTATAAAATGTAACACAGGCACACTTGATAATAATAAATGAGTGTCATTAGTTTATAAATTTATTATTCTATGCTTGTATTACTGTGCAGCACATATGTTTTGTTGATAAAATCAAGTTTATAGTATATGTATATGCTATATTATAATATATGGTGGGCATCTTTTCAAAAGATTTAAAACATATTATAGCGGTATATTCATACCTATGTTTATGTTTGTGGCAGCACAATTTATCATGATTAGATCTTGGAAGAGCCTACATATGCATCAGCGGTTGCATGAATAAAGAAAATGTGGTATACATACATATTGAAGTATTATCCAGCCACAATAAAGGGGTAAATTTTATTTCTATGTAGGAAATAGATATACCTTGAGGCCATACTACTAGGTGAAATAAGTCATACACTGACAGTAAATATCTCATGTTTTCTGTAATATGAAATATATTATTTTTTGTCATTGTTAAATGAAATAAAGAAGTAAAGGTGCTAAGCACAAAGACTAACACTTACAATTTACCCAGTTTAAGAAGGAAAGCTCTAATAAGAGTATTGAAATAACTGTAATAACTGTTATTTACCTTGAAAATAACCCAAGGTAAGCTGACTTACCTGGAGTCCAAAACGAAGTGCCACAAGGAAACTTTCTTTCTCTGCCTCTGGACTGAACAACACACTGGAGACTTTCAAGTTGATATGACTGTATTTTCAGAGAGTCATTTGAATATTTGCCTAAGAATGATTCTATTTAATGTATGTTTTTCTTGAGTGGATACGCAAAAGAAAACAGGGAGAGGAACATGCAGATCTAAAAAGCTAATTTTTATAAAACGTCAATGGATCAAGAAGAGGCCTTCAAATCCCATCGAGTTGGATTTCTGCTGATATCTTCAGTGTCCTCAGGTATCTTCAACATTTGTTGTACTTCTTTTAGAAATCTCTCATTATACGGCCATATCACATGATCTTTATTGTTTCAATAACCAGAATTAGTTGTCTATGTGAGTGCATAGCTCCTGCAGCCTTACATAGAGAGGCTGAATTGTACTATTGTCCCAGGTAATAAGGGCTGCTAGCAGCGACAGCACCCCACATATGGCTGAGGAGCAGTTTCAAGCCTCTATGTGTGCCAGTGTGGGGTACATATGAATGACTATTTCACATATAGGTGAGTTGTAATTACATATGCATTTCGGTAATGCATTCAAGAATTTCAACTGCTCAAGTTTACACTTTGGTAAAAACATTAGCACACGAATATATAATTAATAACTAAGCCCAAATAAATTCTTTTGATATTGTGTACCACTTTGATGAGAGAAATAAATATTTATATATAAAATGCATGAGGGCTGGCCAGATAGCTCAGTGAATTAGATTGCCTGCTTAAGAAGCCATGCAGGCCTGGCCCCTGGGGTGCACTAAGATGGCAACTGAGACTGGGCATGGTGGAACGTGCCTGAAATCCCAGAACTTGGGAGGCTGAAAACTTTCATAGGAGACTCACTACAAATCCAGTCTGTGTAGTGAGACCCTGTAGACTCTGTAGACCCTGTACTAAAAAAAGAATGCATGAGTCATGTCCTACTCTGTTATCTTCACTCTGAATTGTTCCAGCATGAAGTATTCTAGGCTATGGGTTGTTTGTCTAATTGCTTTTTTAAGGGAAGGGGTCATGGAATTTATTTTAGCTTTAAACTGTTGACTTGCCAGAATGCCTGGCTATTTTAGGTTACTCAGGTCTATGTTAGTCAATATATTATGCCAATGCTGGTCTGTTAGATAAGAATTTAAGATTTAATGTTCAGAGAACATATTTCCAACATCACGCAAATAGACCAAAACATATTTCACAGTGAAAATATGAACAAAAGCAAACAATATGCATTACCTTAAACAATCAAATATACCAAAAAGTAAGGTCATATGCAATAGCTCAGTCCTTTCTCCAGCTTTCTTCTACACTTTTATGTTCTGTACTCTCCTATTCCCAAAAATGTGAAGCCCATCAGAACAAACATAATTTCTTTGCATCATTTTCAAAAGTATAATTTATGTTGTTATATGATAAATATGAGATTTATCATGCATATACAATTGACTAAAGGCAAAACTACTAAAGCAACAGTCAAGTTTTCCTTTCTTAGGCTAGTCAATGTTACAGCCAGAAATTACTGGGGAGGGTGTCTGATGAAATTTCTTCGGAAATAAAGTTTGGCCCATAGCATTGCTTGAAACAAAGTAAAGGCTCAGCTAAAAAAACAAAAACAAACAAAAAAAACCCCGTGCATTGGTTTCTAGAGAAAGTAAAATTCCTTTTGCTTTAGAGTTGTGTTAAAGCCAGATTCACTCCTTTTGACCTAATTGCCAGACAGATTATTATCTTCTGAATTTTTAAAATCTAATGGCAACTTAGCAACTTGAATTTGAAGTGGTTAATGTAAATATCAACCTAACTAGATTGCCAGCTGTTTAATTTAGTTTGTTCTTTCTTCCTAGAAATAAATTGAAACTATATGACCCAGGGGAAGAACATCTATTGTGTGAAATAAGAAACAAATAATATAAGTAGATTTATTTGGGAGGTCAAACAAATTGTAGATCTTGTAGTTGGCTCCTTGATTCACAAGTTAATAAGTCGAGGCACAGGGAATGAAAATGAGTTTTCTGGCTTGGATTTGAGCCTGTGAGAAGGCATGGGACTATTCAAAGACCCTGAAATTTTAACATTTTGGACATTCACCTAGCAGTTTAATACATTAACACAATAGCTTTAGCTATGATGCCTTCTTTCAATACAGAAGAAAAGCTTGCTGCACCAGTTTCATGAACAGCACGGGCTATGTTACAGATGAACCCCAACAGGTGAGAGCAAAATAGAAAACCATGCAGTACTTGTCTGCAAAGCAATGTGTTTCCTTAAGACCTTTAAAACCACTAAAACCAGTCCAAATAGTTATAGTAATAATATAATTACTAAGTCACAACTAATAAATAATTCCTTTACTAAGTCCAAATGTAACTTTCTTGATATAATTAGGTTTTTTTTAATGTATTTAGTACAGGGTCTACAGGGTGTCGCTGCAAAGATAGGACTCCTAGTGATGCTCCTGTTTTCTGCCTCCCAAGCACTGGGACCACAGGCGCGCAGTCTTAGTCACCACCCCAGTGTGCCCTGGGGGTGGGGCCAGCCCAGGCTGCTACTGTTTCAATAAAAAAATATTAAAATGTCACATGACTTCGGTGCGAAAGTCTATGTTTAATATTTGGTTGTGAATTTCAATTGACAGCCATTTTAGTTATATAGTTGTCAATGAAATGTTCTGAAGCAGATGAGCAGTTAAGTAGCTTCCCCTTATAGCAGGAAGAACTCTTTTCTTTTTTCTAAATTTTCATTGTCTTTATTTAAAAAAAAAATAAATGTAAAGTTTAACCCTAAAGAGAAATAAGATATAGAATCTGAAATGTTTTTCATTTCATGAAAATAACTTACACAATATTCCATGCCTTCAATATAACAACATTCTTGTTTCAAAAATAGGACTAAAATTTTTATCATAAACCCCAAAACCAAATTAACTAGTCTTTCTTCATCAAAAGTCTAAATTATCTATGCCTCTTGCACATGTCTCAGGCTTCTGTTTATCATCATAATTCACAATGTCTAATGATATAGAATGTGAGGGCAGTATTGACATTGCTATTTTTATTAAAAATGATTAAGTTTAAGAGATTAAATGTTTTGTCCATTATAAATGTATTGATAGGACAAGTCAAGATTAGAGATTACTGATTTCATTTAATGTTTGGTTTTCATGATAATTTATCAATAACTTTCTTTCAATGAAGTGTTTTAATAATCATTTTATTTCTTATTATGAAGGATTTTATGTTTATTCACTGTACTAATAAAGAAGACTCACTATAATACAGAATAGAAAGTAAATGCTCCTTTCTCATGACACTGGTCCCTGAAGTTTGACCTTGGAGATGACTAATGCTGACTGAATTTGTATCGAGCTATAAATGAAGACCCTATTACTATTCTGTTCAATTCCACTTTCTTGAATTAAACATTTCTTACATCTTAGTTACTTTCATTGTTCCAGATTGCAATGTTCCTATATTTCTTGTGTAATGAGCATAAAATATGTTATTGATTTATTTTCTTAAAATATGAGAAATAGAACTTTGTCACAGTGGCTAATTCTTTATCCAGGTTCAAATCTCTGTCAACCATAGTTCAAAATGTAAAACAATTTTTGGTTACTATTAGAAGTAGTAAGCAGTACTTAGGTAAAGTATTTTGCTTTAGAGTTGTGTTAAAGCCAAATTAATGGGATAATTGTATTTTCTATTATTGGACCCCAACACATCCATCAACTTCTGGTTCCCAGATAATGGCCAAGGCTTTGTAGTACTTACATTCCTTGCCTTTGCTTGAAGTGAGGCTTCTCTGCTTTGAGGAGATGGACTTCAAAAGCTATAAACTAGCCCTCATCAGAGAACTACCTGGGTAAACAGATAGTAAAATTATTTGAAGCAAATAAAGACCTCTTACTACATCAGGTTCAAGGAATAGCCAGTCAACTAGTTTCTCATTGATCTGCTTTTGTGTGATTTTTTTGAGATCAGTACATGAGCCCGAGAAGACTGTCAACAAATAGCAAGGCATATAGCTGGAGTGCCTTCATGGTGAGATCTAGGTGCTGTGGTCACAAACCAAATGACCCTCTCCCCTGTTCCCTCTCCCCTGTCTCCTTCTTCCTCCTCCTCCTTTTGTGTCAGCACAGAGTCCTATGCAAGCCTCCTGCATGCTAGATAAGCATCTACCACTGAACTACACAGCTAACCTCCCAAGTAGCTGTAAATACCCCACCTGACTTTTTGTTACTTTTAAATATTTTTTTTCCATTTATTTTTATTTTATTGAAATACAAATGTCAATCAGACAGTTTCAAAACACCATAACCATACAGAGTCGATGAAATAATACATTGCAAACTGTTTTCATAACGTTTTGGTATTGTACAAGGTGCATACATGATATTATATTTACAGGTTTTTATGTAGCTGAATTATATCAAAGATTCAATAAT
>PVKA01009244.1:0-69258 GCA_004027165.1 Ctenomys sociabilis | reverse complement strand
TGGATGACGTTGATCTATGCCATGAGTGCTTCCTGGGGATGGAGGAAGGGAGGGAGAGGACAGGTCCCAGCCGCGCCTCAGCCCTCTCTGCTCTCCCGCAGGTGCCAGGAGGAGTGTCCCTTGGGAACCTTCGGCTTCCAGTGCTCACAGCGCTGTGGCTGCCACAACGGAGGCCAGTGTTCGCCCACCACGGGAGCCTGCGAGTGTGGCCCTGGCTACAAGGGCTCTAGCTGCCAGGAGCGGCTGTGTCCTGAGGGCCTGCATGGCCCAGGCTGCTCCCTGCCCTGCCCCTGTGACACGGACACCACTGTGAGGTAAGGGCTGGGGATGGGGACTGGAGGTGGTCCGTGAGGCAGCGTGGCTGGGTGCAGAAAGGGCTCCAAGACCACAGCCACCCCAGAAGGACAGAAAGGAGCCCAGAGTCCTCAGCTCTCAGGCCCTGCCATTGCTTTGACAAAAAAGGAGAAGTCAGGGCCACAGCGTCAGAGTCAGGCTCAGGCGCCGTGTGGCCTGCTGCAGTCCTCCACCCTGGCTGCCTGCACGTCATATTGCTCTGGACCTCACACACAAGAGCAGAGTGGAAGCTGGTGACCCACAGGGCACGGGGCATCCCTGGTGCTCCGTCCTCCTCCTCGTGTTTGTGGAGCAGAGACCAGGCCACGGGGCCAACACCCAGTGGCTCGGGACACTGGGTGCTCGGACAGCTTTCCAGCAGCTCTGGCAAGGGGACAGAGCAAATCCTTCAGATGCCAACACAGCTTGGACTTTGCCTGGATGCCACTTCAGTTCCTCTTCCTTCCCAGCTTTTGATTTTTCACAAGTCACCTCCAGTCACTGTGGCAGAGGTATCAGCAGGTGTCACAGCTCAAGCAGACTCTAGCCCTGGAGTTGAGCAGCTGGGGTGGTAGCTGAGACTGTCCAGAGAGGCCCCTGACCACCTAAAGACCCACACATTAATTTGCTTTATTGTTCCTTCAATAAACACTGAGTGCCGCAGGGCTGGGCCAAGAGGAGGAAACAGGGGCACCTTCAGCACTCTGGCCTCTCACTTGGAGCACCTGCAACTATGTTTCCTCGAATCCCAGACACCTGCAGTAGCCAGGCAAAGTGCTGTCCTTTGTGGTCAGCAGAATTGTGGTATAAAGTGAATTCTAATGCAGCTGTGAGCACAGGTGTGAAAATGTGGGGAAGCACTCCTTCGAAGAGTGGTTGAAATACACGTGGCCAGCTCTGCTGGGCCCTGAAGTGTACCTGGGGAGCTATGGCCCCAGGCTGTGCACAGGAAGGACCATGAAAGACCGCAGGGAAGGCTTCCTGGAGGAGGAGGTATCTGGGCCGAGTTGGGAAGCAGGTGAAACTCCGTGGCTCTAAACATGAGGGACCCCAGAGGCTACTCAGGGGACCAGGCTGCTGCTTCCCACTGCTCCAGGGAAGATGGGGGTGGACCCTGTAGGGACAGTACTCACGACTACAGCTGGGAGAGCCCCTGCCGTGGAGATCGGAGCATGGAAGAGCTATTGTTTCCCTCCTGTGCCTGCGCAGTCGTGCCCTGCATAATTCATCTTCCCTCTGAAGCAGTCCTCGATGTATTATTAATCTGGAAGGAGTCCCTCTTCTCTACCGCTAATCTCAGCCCATCCAATATTAATGATTATTTGCTTTCCTGTCTTTAACATGCATCGTGTTTTAGGGACAGGGAGGCAGTTAAAGTTCTCAGGCACTGGGCTCTGGGGGTGCTGGCCAGTTGTCTTGGGCAGTCTCT
This sequence comes from Ctenomys sociabilis, assembly GCA_004027165.1. Classification (NCBI taxonomy): domain Eukaryota; kingdom Metazoa; phylum Chordata; class Mammalia; order Rodentia; family Ctenomyidae; genus Ctenomys; species Ctenomys sociabilis. The sequence continues at coordinate 67,496 of PVKA01009244.1, read as the reverse complement.
TTGGAAAGTGCATCCCCACCATGGGAGCGCTTCTCTGACCTGCATCTCGTGGGCTCCCTTTGTCCGTCTGCATCACAGCTGTCTCAGCACTGTCCTCCCCAGCGTGGAGCAGGCCTTCAAGGAAAAACACTGCGAGTCCCTGTTACGTAGCCTACTCTCCAGGCTTGCTAGCTGATGCCTGCCCTACTTTTGCTTTTTAATATTTCACCCCTTTCTCCTGGCACACTGCCCCAGTGACCGAGTCCCCGGTGCTCACCCAGTTCTTCATTCGGCCTGGCTCGGGCTCCATCAGCCTCACCACTGTTCCTGTTTGGAGCGGAGTAGCCCATGGGTGCAGAGGGACAGCCCTTAGGTCCGTGACAGCATCCCTGGCTCTGCCCACTGCACGTAGGTAGCAGCCACTTCCCATGCCTGAGGAGCAGCATTTCCGGTCCTTACCAGTGCGCAGTGAGGTAGGAGAGCAGGACGGAGAGGGAAGTGGTCCCGTGGCCTAACTGAGCTCTTGCATGCTGCACTTGCCATTGTTCTATGGACACCAGAGAGCAGCTGCTACTTCATTGGACTTCTGGTGAGCCTCTGAGCCTCTAGAGCCTTCTCTTAGAATCGAAGGACAGACGCAACCCCATAACTGCACCCAGAAGCAGGTGTGCTGCAGATTCTGGGTGGGAGCCTGGCCTTAGACCTCCCTCCGTCTACACCAGTGGCCTGATCCAAGGGGTCCCCCCTGCTCTGCCTGTCCCAGTCTATCCACCCCTTTCCATTTAGCCAGCAGGGGAAATGCTCTTGTGGTCTGTCAAAATGAAGCTTCCACTCAGCTCCCCAAGGGAGAAGTGGCTCTGTGTACCTTGGGTTCTGCAGAACTTAGCTTGAAAGTCTGGAGTGTTTCCCAGCAGGACAGCGACCTCAGCCCAAGGCTGGCCTGTCCACCCTGCCCTGGCCTCTCCTCCTGTCCTCTTGCTCCCACCCCACCAAACTGCTCTGCCTGAGAAGGAGGGTGGCTGGAGAACCCTCCAGCGTTTCAGCTCCCCATTGATTCCTCACAGCACACAAAGAGAAGCCACCCTGCCTCAGAAAAGACTCACCTTGAGGACATGTGCCTGGTGTCAGGCTTTTCAGAGTCCCCACCACAATTGGATTGTCATAGACGAATTCCAGCCACCCTGATTGTGCATTACCTGTGAAAGATTTGATTTAGCCAGCAGATGCTCCATTGATAAGAATCTCAGAGTAGCCGAACAGGATGGCAGAAAAATCTACTCTGAGAAGATCCCTGCATTGTACAGCTTTCAGCTCCTATTACCTTGTGATTAATCTGTGTCTGTAGAGATGGGGGAGATGGGAGAGGCAGAGGGAGCCCAAGCAGCCTAAAGACTGGCGCTGGTGATGCTCATCTGAATCTCAGCGGCAGTGCCTGGCCCAGTGTGACCCCATGGACCAGGACCCCCCACTGGGAGGGAGGGATGTGCACACACGCCCTTCTGCTCAAGTCAGAGGTGTTGACCACAATTTTTGGTGACAATCCTGTCAGCCACCACTTCTGTCCTGTAGGTTTTGTCTTTTTGAGACAGGGTCTTGCTATGTAGTCCAGGCTGGCCTTGAACTCACTGTGTAGCCCAGGCTGGCCTTAAATTTTCGGTGATTCTCCTGCCTCAGTCTCCCATGTCCTGAGATTATAGGCATGTACCATCATGCCCAGTTTCATATTTTTTTAAATGTATTTAGTACAGGGTCTGCAGGGTCTCACTACACACATTGGAATCACAGTGATCCTCCTGTTTTCAGCCTCCCAAGCACTGGGATTTCAGGCACTTGCACCTCGCCCAGTCTCAGTTACCATCTCAGTGCGCCCCAGGGGATTGAACCCCAGTCCCTGTATCTGCCTAAACAGGCACCTTACTCCACTGAGCAATCTGACCAGCCCCTTATATTTGGTTTTGAACCTTCTCGGAGTAAAAAGTATAAAATCAGTACCTAGACCCCACCCCCACCCTCAAGCAGCCAAAGGTGCCTGAAGCAAATTCCAGTTCTCAGGAGTGGGAGTGGCTGGTTTCTCTCAGGCTGGGCTGCAGAGGGGAATCCAAACTGACCACTCTGTGTAGGTGGCAAGAGCAGAAAGGTGCCTGCAACACTGGGAGACCCCAGGGCTGGACAGAACCAAAAGCTTCAGCCAGGACCTGTTGAGCAAACCATTCCTGGTCTCTCTACCCTTGAGGTCTTGGGAAAGTTGGACCTGAGGAAAGGGAACCTTTGAGATTGGCCCAGAGTATGGAGCTCAGTGGGGGCCTCAGAGCCACCTGCTGCGGGTCACCCAGTGGGCACTACCTACGGCACTACCTACGCACAGCCTTCTGACCCCTTCAAGTACTCAGGGATCAGGGAGTATCTCTCACTCCCTGTGAAGGTCAGCAAGTTTCAAACACTCATCCTTCACACCCCTTCTTCTTTGCTGGACATTTATCATTTTTATTGCTTTGCATGTATTTATTAACATGATAAAGATGCTCAGGGCGGGAAAGTTAGAGAATACAAACATTGAAAGGAAACACTCCAGAGTCACTCACCATCTCTCAACCCCCAGTAAACACATAAGCCTTTTCCTTGTCATCTTTCTTCATCACCCACATCTCTGCTTATAGTACTTTTTTCATATTTCAGATCATGGCTTTGTATATAATTTGCTCATTTCCCCCAGCCTTGTAGCCTATCATTAAATATTTCTGAAAATAATAGACACCTCTGTACTGGTTGATACATTGTGTCAACTTGAGAAGTTTAAAAGTTTAATTAAGTAACTCATCAGGGAGCCAAGATTCTTAGTTTGTTAACATCCTCATACTGTACAAGAGGAAGGCAGAGACATTGTGCGAGTTCTACATCCCACCCCTGGGCAGTTTTTTAAAATATAAAAAAGAGGAAAAAAACTTTGCTAAAAGCCTCAGCTGCTGCTCTTCCCTTTGCTCTTTGCTGTTTTCTGCTGCCATGAATGGCTGCCCTCTGCCTTGTGCCGCTCTGCCAAGGATGGACTGAAACCTCCAGTAACTGTGAGCTAAACAAATCTTTTCATCCTTAATTTTGGGTGTCAGATATTTTGTCCCAACAATGAATAAAAAAATAACTAAAACATCCTCCTTAACATTTCTCCATGTGCACTGGCATAATTCATTTAAGCAGCACCCCATCTGCAGAGATAGCGGGACCAAGAGATAGCACGACCAGCAGGACCTGGGTTTGAACTCTGCCACTCACGAACATAACTGTGTGACCTTGGGTAAGTCATATGTCCTCCAAGTGCTGCTGTGGATAAAATAGAGGCTCAAATTCCTGGTTCACTCGCTTACTGAAGTCTGGAAACATGTGTACACAGTGCCGGCTGCTTCTAATAGCCCAGTCACACATTATTTATTATTATTCAAATTGCTTCCATTTTCCAGTGTTATAAATAATGCTTCAGGGAACATCTCCATGCATAAATCTCTCTCCATCCACAGCTATGATTATTTCCTTAGGACAGATTCGTAGGAATGGAATTATAAGACCCAGGAGCCTGAATATTTTTAGGTCTCCCGATACACAACCTCAAGGACATGTGTTTGTAACTGTTTTTGAAACCTCTTTACCAGCAATTCTTTTTCATCTTTTCTGTTTTGATAGAGAAAAAGTGATGTTCAGGTATTGTTTTGACTTGATGATTAATGAGACTAAACATTTCCCCAAATGAAGATTATCTACGTGCACTCACTATTCCAGAATCGTCTACCTCTGTCCACCCCCTCATTTTCTGGGAAGAAACCAGATGAGAAACTGCTCGGCTGGGCTGCACTTAATTAGTTTGTTCATTAATTCATCCACCAAATATGCATGAAGCACCTCCTATGTGCCAGGTCCCCCACTGGGCCCTGAGAGGTGACCCAGACAGACAAGGGCTGCCCCCCAGGGAGCTACACCTGGTGGGAGAGAGACGTGCCAGACACATCGGCAGACATGGACAATAATTAAACATTGTGGAAGCTGTATTTATTCCCAATTGTGTAACTGGGCACTGAACATGAATCAGGACCTAGGGACCTGTTGTGGCCCAGTAAGACAAAGGCCCTGTCCCCACAGAACTTAACAGAACCAAGACTGAGCTAGGCTGGGTTCTAGAGCAGGGAGTCTTAGGCTGTTCTGCGCTGTGTTAGTCTGCGTCGTCCCAGAAGCAGCCACCAAGTGCAAGAGATTTAGCAGGGGGAAAAGGAGAGGCTGGGACGACAGTTGGACCACAGTACTTGTGTGATGTGACTGGTGTTGGGGGAAGAAAGAAAATGGGTGGGATATTCAGTCCTAGGAAAGTGTGGCAAGACAGGAAATCTCAGAGACCGAAGGTGCACATCAGAGGGGCCCAGGATCCCCCATGAGTGTTTCGAAAGAGTGGTCTCAGGATGTCAGATGTAACAGCTGAGGTCTGTTTCCCCCCCTCTGGAGCTCTGAGTGGTATGCGGTCACGACATCCAATGACCAGGAATGAACATGGCTGTAGCAGCATATTGCCTTAGGCTGTCCCCTACCCTTGCTTACTCCTGGTAGCCTCTGCCTGGCCTAGGCATAGGTTGGGGATTCTCTCCAGTGCAAGAGGAAAGGAGGCTGCTACAAGGTCACAAGGTGTCACTGCTGTCTTCTCATGCCTGTCCCCATGCTGGGTGTCTGCCCCAGGAATCTCTGGACTTTGCAGTTTCATCAGGCATGGGACTCAAAGGGAAGGCCACTCCTACCTTGGCCTTGGTGTGTGTGCTATATAAAGAATCCATGGGGCCGGGCGTGGTGGCGCATGCCTGTAATCCCAGCACTCAGGAGGATTGTTGTGAGTTCGAGACCAGCCTGAGCTACAAAGTGAGCGTAAGGCCAGCCTGAACTGCATAGTGAGACCCTGTCTCAAAGAGACCCCCCCAAAAAAATTGATGTTTGTGAGTCAGAAGACCTGAGTTCAAATACTGATCCTGCTGTCCCCTTGCTGGGTAGCTTGATGCAAGTTGCATAACCACATGAGCTTTCGTTTCTGGGGACACATAGGCATACACAGGCTGGCACTTTCTGACAAACAAACAGGATGCTGAACAGTTGAATGGCAGCGGCCCTTTGATCCTGCTGCCCTAGGCAGACTGGATTTGGGTTGAGCAGAGGATGGGACACAGCCACATCTCTGACCAGACTGTCCTCTCACCTTCTTTTTGTCACCTCAGCTGCCACCCAGTAACTGGAGCTTGCACCTGCCAGCCAGGCTGGTCTGGTCATCACTGCAATGAGTCCTGCCCTGCTGGCTACTATGGCGATGGCTGCCTGCTGCCTTGCTCCTGCCAGAATGGAGCGGACTGTCACAGCATCACAGGGAGCTGCACCTGCGCCCCCGGCTTCATGGTAAGTTGGGAGAAGCCCGCTGGGGCCTCCTTGACCCCAGATCCTGGGAGGAAAAGGCCTTGTGCCCCCTCCCTGAAGCTGGGGGCTATAACTGTAACAATAACAGGCATGGGGGTGCTGTGCATGGCCCCCGTCCCTGCAAGCCTCCATACCCAGTGCTCCCTGCAACACCCGTGAACACCAGGTATTGCCACATCACAATAGCTGTGGTGTACACACGCAGCTCTGCATTTTGTGTTGCTGCTTGGCCTTCTTAATTATCATTTTAAATGACTGCAATAAGCTGCAGGAAGTGATCGACCCTGGTTTCCGCAGCCTTCCCAAACCGAGCTGTTCCCAGCGTTCGTGGCCAGTGCTACAGTGGGCTTCTTCGTACAAACAAGCTTTCCCTACCTCTGTCAAATTATTTCCTTAGGACAAATCCCCAGGCCGGTGGGCATGACATATTTATGGTCCTGGTAGAAGTTACTGGATCACTTTCCTCAAGGGTCCTGTAACTGACACTATCACCAGTCACGTAGGATTGGTTCCCCCCCACAGAGCAATTTGCTAACATCTTCCCCCTCCACCTGCTAATTATATAGGTAGAAAATGGCTTCTCAATATTACTCTAATTTGCATTTCTCTGATTACCAAAGAGAGCGAACATTTTCCCCACGTGTTTGTTTACTACTTGTATTTCCTCATGAATTATACTCATCTTGATGAGGGTTGATTCTGAGGATGGTGATGCAGGAAGTGGAACCCTGGCCAAAGGTGGAGCATGTCCCGTGGGACACCCGGGCTTGTCCCTTCTTACTGGGCTATGGGACAGGGTTTATGGTACACAGAGCTTGTGGCCTCTGGAACCTGATCTGGGTCACACCCCGGCTGTCCTTTCCCAGGATAACCTTAGTCGAGTGACTTAAGCTCTTGGGTTCTGTTTCCTCCCCCATGGGATGGACCACCTGCCTTACAAGCTTCTGTCCAGGTGGAGAAAAGGGATATATAGAACTGTAAAATTGTGAGTTCTGTTTGGCTGGGTCTGGGTAAGGCCTGGAGCTGTCATTCCTGACGAGCTGGGGGACAGACACCCATGCTGCTGGCCTGGGGGCCTCCCTGAGTAGGAAAGGGCTGTGCGTTGGAGTGTCCAGCAGATGGCTCTGACACCCTTGGCCTGGTGTGGTCCTCCTAAGGCCAGTGTGCTGCCCAGGTGTTGAGTCACTGATCCAAAGGGAAGCCCTGATCATGATAACACCAGCGAGGGCTTGGCTGGTGACATAGTGTCTTGGGGAAAGATCACCTCAGTCTGTAGAGCAGAGCTCAGAGTAAAACTCTACCTGGTGCCATCTTCCTCCTTCCTAGGGCAGATCCCAGTCCCAGTGGGTGGATTTGAACTCTGTTCCTCCTCAGTTGTCCTCGCTAAACGACCTATGTGGCTGGGTATGTGGGCCCATAACTTCTCCAGGAACATGGAAGCTCCCTAAATCTGGGGCTTAGAGAAGAAGACAACAGGGATTAGAATAATTTCACATAGCCAAGTGATCAGAGGACTTGATGGGGCCAGCCAAACTGCTAGTGGGGAGCATCCTGACCTTGGCCCCGCCTGGCCACCCAGGCGACTCTGTGACTGTGGGCAAGTGGCCACTCCTTGTGGGCTCCTACCTCCTTCATCTGTAAATCATGAAGGTGCAGGGAGAGATGAATGGACTAACTTCTGAGATGGTCTGTTTCCAGGACTCCATAGACCCCAACAGGAAGGGGATGTGGGGAGTAGCAGCAGAAGGTGTGTGTATGGCTCTACTGGGGAGTGACTCGCTGAGCGATGCTGTAGTCTTGGGGAAGGCAGGGTCCTGGGAGGCCTGGGGAGGCAGCATTTGTGTCCACTGCCCCAAGGAATGCAAATGACTTCCTGTCCTTGTCTCTGGGAGGCTTGGTGCTTGTCCTAAGCATCTCACTGAGGAGCTATACCTGCCTGGGGCTCAGGACTGAGACAGATCAGGAGCCAAGCTGCCCCGGTGAGACCCCCCCCCACACACTCCCACACATCTCCTGCTTAGCCTCATTATACCTAGAAGAGCTGTTCCAAGGTCCTGCTGGGTGCTGGGCAGGGATTCCTCCACATGCATACAAAGCATTCAATTGTTCACAGCCCGTATGACTCATTCTTTCCAGCACAAGGCTCAAGGGAGGAAGCCATTACTCTTGTCCTCTCCCCAGCTTCTGAATGAGTTTGACTTCCGATCATTAGCCAGCCCTGCCCAAAAGGGCATGGAACACTCCACCAGCAGAACACACTCCCCTGGGGGTTCTCCAGAGATTCCCCAAGTCAGGAACCATCAGCAAGGCCTGTGTCCATTGGTTGACTTGTGAATTTGTTTACTTGTCTATTTGCTGGAAGACTGTAGGGTGGGTGATCAGTGAAGGACTGCAACCCAAGGGCTGTGGGTATTAGGGACCTTGGTCCTAAGCTCAGTAACCCCGGATGCTTCATGTCACCCTGCTGGGCCTCGGTTTCCCTATCTGTGAGATGAGAGGAGTCCATCAGTCTTGCTTGTGGGGAGCATAAGTAGCCACCATGGTGTCCTTAGCTGTCCCCTCTCCAGAGCTGTCCCCAGCAGGGGCTGTATAGGAATGGTGTGAGGACAGCTTGATGAAAGGTGACTCTTGGAAGACTCACCGCAAATATGAGTGGCATTCACGAGTTTCACGGAAGGAACACCATGGATCCACACAGATCTGAGTTCAAATCCTGCCTCTCTGACCCCTGCTCTGCCTCCTGGCAAGACATTTGCCCTGCCTAAGCCCTATTTGGCAATCCAGCTGTGAATCTCTGGTGTGGAATTTGGCAAGGAATTTGGCTGGAAACTTGTGTTAAGAGCATTGCTCCTCCCAAGGTTTCACTCCTTTCCAAAACAGTTCATTGGGCAAGCTGCTCCCGTGGAGGGCATGGTGAGGCCATGGTTAGGAGGGAAGGGTTAGGAGGGACATGGGTCCTTGTCCTCAGAGAGCCACACGCTAGCATGAGCTGCGTGATGTGAGAACCCCGAGTAGAATGGTTAATTCATGGAGGAATCCCAGAGAAGTAGACCAACAGCTTCACTTGGTCCCATCTGCCCAGGTCGGCCCGTCTCTAGCCAACGTGGGTGGGGGGAAAGTGCCTCCTGTCCTTCCTCACAGCAACAAGCCAGGACAGGGATGCTGGAACCCCAGGACTCTGCCTGTCATTGGCCCCTCACGCTGGTGGCTGGTGTCCTGGCGAAGTTTTGGGTTCTCAGAGGGCATCTAAGCAGGGGCTCTGTCCACGGTGCTGAAACGATGCCGCCCCCACTGCCATCGCGACTTCTGGTGACCTCACTACTGTTTCTGTAGAGAACTTCATTCCCATTTCACAGTCGAGAAGCAGAAGCTCCCACACACTGGCAAAAACAGAGCTCTGAACTCGCCCTCTTGCCTTGCAGCCCAGAGCTCCTACCTGCACAGGGAGCCCTGCTGAAATTCCCCAGCACGTGCTGCAGGGAATTCCACTGCAGCACCAAGCTAAGGTGTCCTCCCTACTCCACCCCAGCTCTATTTCCATACCCGTTGTCCACCTCAGGGCCTGCTGAGACTGACCATTCAGGGGACCCACAGGCATATACGCAGGAACCTGCCTGGAGGAATACACGTGTTCTAGGTGTGATTAAAAAAACTACAATGAGAGTTTACATTTTTAAGTGTAAATGTATTACATTAAAGACACGTTGCCCTTGTGTCTTCCCTGTGCTGTTGTGGATGCCTCCATGTCCTGAATCCATTCAAAACCTTTACCTTTCATGAATATTTTTCTTTGGGGAAGATCCAGAAGTCACAGGGTGCCAGATCTGCTGAATAAGGTGGATAAGGACACACCACGATGTTCTAACAAGCCAGCCTTTCTGTGGGGTGGTGCTAGGCAGAAGCATTCATTGTATGTGCTAGGCAGAAGCATTCATTGTATTTTTTTTTTTTAATCACACCTCACAAGGACACTCAAAAGAGCATTTCCAGAACTGCTGCAGAAAGTGACAAGAATGATGGGCTAAGTGAGCTGAAAGCGAAGGGGACTATTTTGAGAGGGATCATGAAAATGTGTCTTAATAAAAATCTTCACTGTGTTTTTAAGCATCCTGTGTCTATAGCTCTGCTTCACTAGGAATCCCTGCATGCAGCTCACCCTGACATTTTTTTTTTAGGGAAGTAATGTCCCCCACAGTGCTCATAGTGTTGCATTTTACCAAGTGTCTGTGGTACCCCATGAGAGGCCCTGCAGGCCAGGGTCACAGCCATTCCAGTGGGACACCCATTGGGCAACAACAGTGACATGACAGCACCACAAACATTTTAAAAAACGGTAATAAGGTGGATGTAGTCCTTCCTAGGTCTTCCAAGTGTCCTTCCTAGGAAGGAAATTCACAGCATCTCCCCAGGGGCCTTGCTGGCAGGGCTGGAGCCTGAATTTACCTGTTGGCCTCTGATAAGCAGATGACTGCTGTGGAGACCCCGTGGCTGTCCTCTAGCGCCACCTCTGCGCTCCTCAGGCAATAGCAGGAGCTTCTCCCTGCTGCAGGCCAGTGGGGCTGCTTATTTTATACCCGCGTGACCTTGAGCGAGCAGCTCTCTATGCCTGTTTTGTTACATTTGAAAGGGGAATAACGATGGTTTGCTTGGAATGATTAACTGGTGCACCGCAAAGCACTTAGGATGTCCTGTGTATCAGCCGTTGTTCAACAAGTGTTCGCTGTTACTACTTATTCTCCTTCAGTCCTGGGGATTGAACCCACACACAGTCTTTGCACTAAGCCTTGTCTATTTTTTATTTAGAGACACCATCGCGCTAAGTCTGTAAGTTGCCCAGTCCAGACAAACTTGCTATCCTCCTGCTTCAACCTCGCAGGCAGGGCTACTACATCCACCTTATTACCGTTTTTTAAAATGTTTGTGGTGCTGTCATGTCATTGTTGTTGCCCCAATGGGTGTCCCACTGGAATGGCTGTGACCCTGGCCTGCAGGGCCTCTCATGGGGTACGGGAGGAAACAGGGTGAGAAAGGCCAAAGACTTAGCTGAGGCTTCGACCTGGATGCTCCTGGGCTGCTGCAGGCTCCAAGGCTCCCAAGAGCGACTCGGAGCTGAGAATAGCCTCTCTCACCACAGGGGGACAATTCCAATTTCTCTGCCCACCATGCTTCTCTGGTGCCTGCCTTCCTGTCTTTAATTAAGGCCTCACTGAGGCACAGCCTTCTGCACTGCTCTGGGACTAATGGCTGCCGTCTCGGTGCCCCCTGTGAGCAGCCTGAGAGGCCACTGCTGGGGCCATGGAGACCTGAACTCCGAGTTGCTCTCAGACAGTTGCTTCTGGAGCCCCCACCGCGGGGAGACCCATGCTCCCTTTCCACCCTATCTGCAACGGGAACAGGGGACTCATTGGTGGGAGAGAAGGGCCTGGTGTGTCCCCTCTGTGAGATTCGGGGTCCATATTTCTCCCCAGGATGACAGCATTTCTATTACCTTAAAGGGTTCATCTGTTTATGCTGCAATATTTTGAAGCCCTGTCTGCTATTATTGAACCCCGCGTGCCTGCAAGGGGAGCGAGCACTCCATCACCCAGGCAAAGAAACTCATTCCCGCATTTTTCTCCCCTCCTCACTCTGAGCTGTCAGGAGGTCATATGCAAACCTCGGCTTTCAGGCCAGCTATGAAACTCCAGCCCAGTGGGGCAGGGATTAAATTTCCTCCAGGGGTTCCCCACTTCCTTTAGAGCTGTCACCTTCCCCAGGGTCCCACCCTGGGGCAGAGTTCACGTGTCTGCCTCTGTGAGACTCTCTAGCTGGAACTGGGGGACAAGGACAGGTGAGACCAGAAAACCAGAAATGATAGCTGGGTGGTGTGAATATAATGTGTGCACATTGCCTGCTCTAACTGTTTCATTTTTCATCAGTCGGAGGCCTCTAAACTATGAGCCCTAAGAGCAAAAAAAGCAGCTTCTCATCTGCCCTCCACACTGACTAATTTCCTAATTATTGTAGCAAAAGGTTTTCCTGGATGAGGCACTAGACTGAAGAATTCACCCTCTAGCCACCACGCCTGCGTGGCGGACCACAGAAACTATGCAGAGTAGCAGAAGCAATGCACAGCGTAAGCAGTCACTGCAGTAACCCAGATCCTGCTCTGCCATCCCCTCTGCCATCCCCTGTTGTGTGGCCTTGCTGGACTTCCTTAGGCATCTCAAGCATTTGTCGTTTACCCATAGGACAGGGTGCATTGTGGCACTGTGTTAAGTAATTCTAGGGGCCAGGGAGGTGGCTCAGTGGAATAAGTACTTCCCTGGCAACCGCAAGGACCTGAGTTCAATCCCTGGTTCCCTGGTTCTGCAAAAAAAAAAAAAAAAAAAAGCAGCCTGGCGTGGTGGTGCATGCTTGTAATCCCAGCACTCAGGAGGCTGAGGCAGGAGGATTGTTGTGAGTTCGAGACCAGCCTGAACTACAAAGTGAGCTTAAGGCCAGCCTGAACTGCATAGTGAGACCCTGTCTCAAAAAGACAAAAAAAAAAAAAAAAAAAAAAAAAAAAAAAAAAAAAAAAAAAAAAAAAAAAAAAAAAAAGCAATTCTAAAACTGGGTGCAGTAGCATTTGCCTGTAATTCCAGCTACTTGGGAGGCTGAGGCAGGAGCATCACAAGTTCAAGGCCAGCCTGGGCACTGTAGCAAGACATTGGATTGAAATAGAGCTGGGGCCATAGCTTGGTGGTAGAGCACTTGCCTAGCAAGCACAAGGCCCTGGGTGCCCTTCTTAGTACCATCACCAAAAGAAAAAGTAATTCTAAGGATTGAATGGGACCAAATGTATATACAGTGGTTAAAAGAAAGCCTGGCATGTAGTAGGTGCCCAATAAATGTGTCAGGATTCATGTGGCTGCGGACATATGCTACAATGAGTTTAAAAAGGGCATGGACTTGGGGTCAGAGTGGCTGAGGTGGGATCCCAGGTCTGGGGCCCAGGCTCTGCATGACCTCCTTGAGCTCAGTCTCCAGGGATCAGTCTCCTGGAGGATGATGGTGCAGCAGAGCTCAGGGCTCAGGACGGAGGGGGATCTGCACTGAGGGCAGGCAGGACCACAGTCACAGGGGCCTCATTAGGACTCCAGAGGGTGTGGGCAGCAGGACAGGGTGGTGCTGGCCATGCTCTGAGTGGGAGGACCTGGACTACAAGCTCCGCTCTTTTTACCCACACAGTTCAGGGAGACCCAAGAGGCAGTAGGTGTGGCCCAGGAAGGACAGACAGGATATTGTGCAAATTAGAAAAATATACCTCCTTTTTAAGACATTCCACTGACGCTTGGCAGAAAGTTACTGTGGTATCTGTCTGTCTGTCTGTCTATCTCCAGTGGCCGTCATGGGAGTGTACCTGTACAGTTAAGCAGTCCACATCCTGCAGAACTTCACAGAGCAGGCTCTGGTCCCTGGCATCTATTCATTTGGGACAGATACAAGTGAAAGTCTCATGCACATTCAGTCCTAACTTTCATCCCTTTTCCCTCTCACATCGGAGCCAGATAGGATGAGCCCACAAGCCCTGGGCATCCGGCCTCCGTGGCACTGGCAGCTGGGATGGGGGATGGCTATGACAAGTGGCCTGCGCTTGTCTCCCTTTGCCCCCAGCCCCCAGCCCCCGGGCTCTCTGCTCCCTCGTTACGCAGCAGTCTGCTGCCAGCAGCTGCTTTACCAGGACGCACTGATCAGGCCCATCGAGGTTGCTCCATGCCCATCAGTGGGGCGGAGAACTTCTCCCCAGGAAAGCACAGATGAGGCTACCTACCTGGGGTTCCTGCAGGCCTGGCCTTGGGGCTGGGTGACTGAGAGGCGAGGGCAGCTGCTTGGCCAGAGCAGGAGTGGGCCAGGAGGGGGCTGCATAAACAATAAAGCCACCCTTGAGTGTGCCTTGGGTAGGGGTTGACAGTGCACCCCAAGATGCACCCCAGTCCTGAGCGCAGCAAGGAGGGAGGGGAGCAGAAGCAGCCTGAGTACAGGTGATCAGAGGTCACCAGGGCTGCCTGCAAGTTTAGAAGTGCCCAGCCTGCTGCCCGAGTTGCTGGGCACTTGGATGAGCCTCTTGCCACGTATCCCTGGGCTGGTGCAGGGCCTGACACACACTGGTACTGGTGCTGGAGCCAGGGCTGAATGACCCACCCAGCCTTACCCTGGGGACTGGGTTTTTAAAACACAATTATTTGATGACAGTTGTGTGCTAAAAGTAGGGGTTTGGGGAGTGGGAAGAGGCCCTAATTGGCCTCCATTCTACAGTTAGAGACACAGCAGGCTTGTCCTGGTGCCTGAGCTACAGAAGCTCAGCAAAGGCTACTAGACTGAGTGGAGGACGAAGAGGCCCGGGCACCTTGGGCTACTGTGTATGTGTGTGTGTGTGTGTGTGTGTGTGTGTGTGTGTGTGTGTTTTACTGGACCAGGGCCTGCACACTGAGCTGCATTCCCCAGCCTTTTTAAAAGTATTATTATTATTATTATTATTATTATTATTATTATTATTATTATTATTTTGAGGCAGGGTCTTACAAGTTGCCCAGGCTGGGCTCAGACTTTTCAATCCTCTTGGCTTGACCTCTCAGAGCACTGGGATAACAAACCAGTACCCCTGAGGTTTCTGCTGCATTTGCCTCACTTAAGCCCATTTATTTGTCTGGGTGGGCAGGCCCCAGGGGGTGCACACCTGTAATTCCAGCACTTGGGAGGCTGAGGCAGAAGGAAACTCTGGGAGTTCAGGCCCACTCTCAGATACACAGTGAGCTCAAGGTCAGCCTGAACTGCAAGGCAAGCAAAAACAAAGCTAACATCTGGGTGTGGTGCCACATACCCATAATCCCAGCCACTCTGAAGGCTGAGGCAGGAGGATCACAAGTTCAAGGCCAAGATGGACAATTTAGTAAGACCATTTTTTAAAACAAACAAAAATAAGGTACTCTGACCCAGAGTCCAGAATCCTTTCATACCTGAGCCATCCAACCTACTTGCCCACCAGGAGAACATGGGGACCAGGGTGGCCTCACTGGTTGCTGGTACCACAGTCTCTTTACTGGGCTCCAGCAGGTAGCAGTGCTCACCCCTTCCTCTTGGATCTGCCGGGCCAGTTCTGCCCAGCTGGCACTGCCTCCTGCCCACAGAGCATATTTAGAGACTGGGACGCGAACTTCCCTCCTTTTGTGCAAGGAATGGTCAGCCACCTTCCATCCTCCTCCTCCGGCTCCAGAAAATCCTCATTAACCTCTCATCCACTGCAAGGAAAATGCAGGATCAACACGAGAGGCCCAGCTCATGATTAATTTTCCAAAACAGGGCCAAACTGCAAAGCAGCCTACTACAGAGAGGAAACTAAATAAAAAACGTTGGAAACAAATGTAAATGGGGCACAGAACTCATTGCCCACGGGGGTCTGCTCCTGAGTGGCCACACTGGGCAGGGGGTGGAGCAGAGACTCTGGGCTCTTCTCAGGATCGGCTCGCAGGGCTCCCTTTGTCCAGTAGCTCTCCCAGACTGAGTTCAGGATGTTAATAGCTGGTGTCACATCTATAATTAGCAGGCCTTTGGGTGGGAGGACCTCCCCTCCACAGAATGAAGATGCCAGGTGGGATTGGCAGGTGTCCCCCAGTGGGGCTGGAGTGGGGAGTGGTGTTTGTCCTGTAGGGGTTCTGTGGCACCGGTGCATGGGGAAAGAGAGGCCAGGAGAGGTGAAGATACAGAAATATCCAGGTTGGTCTGGGGCTAGGGAGATGGCTCAGTGGAATAAGCGCTTCCCTGGCAAGTGCAAGGGCCTGAGTTCAATCCCCGGTTCCGCAAAAAGACAGAAAGAAAGGAAGAAAGGAAGGAAAGAAAGAAAGAAAGAAATATCCAGGTTGAGCATGGTGGTGCATTCGAGGCTGAGGCAGGAAGATTAAAAGTTCAAGGCTAACCTGGACTATCTCACAAAACCTAATCTCAAACAAAGAAGTTACCCAAGTATCAATGTCTAGGTACAGAGAAAGGGCCAGGGCCCCTGGACCTGGCTGGGTGGCCCCTTGCAGACACAGATCTGAGTGTGTGATGCCCTACTGTACTTAGCTGGTGTGTGCAGCTCTGCACGTCCCACCTGGGCTGTTGGCATCCTGCATTTAAAGTGGGAGCCAGCAGCTAATTCAAGTCACAGGTTCTCTCTCTCTCTCTCTCTCTCTCTCTTGCCTTCTTTTGGCTGTGTGATCAGAGATAAGTCACTTGCCTGGCTCTGTTTCATCTTTTCAATAAAGGGACCACAGGATTCCTCACGTCCAGGGGAGTATGACCAGGACCAAGCTGTGCCTTAGCAGACCTGTGGTCAGCTGGTACAAGTCTTAGAGGTGCAGGAGGACGCTCCCTCCCGGACCATGACCTGGCCACCCTCTGTCTGGGATAAAGACCCCACTCCAGGCAGGAAGCTGCTCAGAGTCAGAGCTAAAGAGTCCTTTGGATACATGCAGCCTCTGACCCCCAGCCAGACACCTGCGACATCCACAGCTCATTGCCAAGAGCAGCGAACATTCCCCAGACCTACAGGAAATCCTTTATTACCTGTGCTGCAGCTAACTAAGATACCAAGGGTTTTCTTTTGCTTTTAACTAGAATTAAATTAGCTCTGAGTGCTAGCCCAGGTGAGTGCGAGCTGCTCAGAAGCTCTGATTGGTCACAGGTGACATCACAGGAGTTTCTGGGTCATGGTTGGTGGGCACAGTGCTGCCACCACAGCCTCAAGGCTGTGACCACTGGCCAGACTGTACCTGTCCGATATGTGATGGGACTTAGGCACCAGTGCAGAGTAACAACAGTGTTTTTCAAATTAAGAACCTTTGAAGGTGGAGGGTACTAAAAAGGTACCTGGGCAATAACAACCTAGGAAGGCCAATCAGTTTCAGTGGTCATGGGTGACTGATAAAGAAGGGGAAGTGCTCGCAGAAGCCCACAGGACTGCCTCCCAGCAGGGTGGCTTGTAGGGCTCCTGTGTGGTCGTCTTGGATCATGGGGCTCAGTTAGACAACAGGCCTGGCTGGGGAATGGGTTCAGGGCTGGACATGCAGGCCATCGGGTGCATCTGGTCTGAGTTCACCACCCTGTAGGCATCCAGTCCTTTCCCCTTTGATGGTGGAGAGGACGGCAGCGGTGAATGTAGCCTGGTTTAGGCCAGGTACTGGGCTGGAGCTGGGGCAGGCAGGTAAGATAGCCCTCCAGTGGTCCCCTGGGATCCCACTTGGGATGACCGGCAAGGTCCTGTTCAGCTCAGAGAGCCTGGGTGCTCTGTGTAGATGAGGCCAACAGGACACTACTCTGGCTGGGCAGAGTTGGGCAGGGGGCACCAGGTGGGATGTGGAACCATGGACCAGGATCTGGCCTGAATTTTCTTCCTCCCCAGAGCTCCAGGGAGGCTCAGAGCCAGTGGCAGGCAGCGCTAAGGCTTCCTAAGTGCAGTGAGCCATAGGACCAGCCTAGTGGGGTCTTCATGCACTCGCCAGCGTGATTCATGGACTCCTCACTCGGCACCAGCTTTCAAGCTACAATGCTGGTGTAACCCATGGAGAGGAGGTCAGGCCTCATGAAGCTTCCAGTCTCACTGGAAAGGCAGACAGTAAATAAATGGGCATTAAACCCATCCAGGTGCCCAAGGGTAGAGACCCACCCCCACCCCCGTGTGCCTGGAGTCTCTGGCAGGCCTGGCTTCCTTTGGTGCCACTCAGCAAACATCTGTTGAATGGGCTGGCATGAGACGGAAGCATATGGCAGGTGCCTGGTCCGCCTGGCTTTGGCCGCTTTTTGGAAGTGGTGGAAGTTGGTGTGAGCACACAAACAGCTTGTTTCAATTAGACAGCACTTATCGAGGGCCCAGTATGAATCAGCGTAGGCCCAAGGCTGGAGAGTGTAGGTGTGAGTGAAATCAGATCCTTCCCCAGATGCATGCCCCAGGGGGGCAGAGACAGCCTGGTTAGCTAGCCCAGCCCTCAGTGTGTCAGGAGGGCAGCTGCTGTGTTTGCCTCCAAGTCCCACTAGGATAGCACTGGGGGACGGCGTCAGGGAAGACGCAGAAGGGAAAGGATAGAGTCACAGATATACACCCAGATCTACGCACACAGATACACAGATGCAGCAGAAGCTGAGCATGTTGGTGCTTGTTGGAATCCAGCACCCTGGGAAGCTGAGGTAAGAGGAGTGGTCCCAGTCTGGACCACTTAGTGACCTAGCAAGACCCTGTCTCAAAACATTTAAAAAGGGTTGGGGAATCAGCTCAGTGTGAAGGCTCTGGGGTTCAATCCCTGATACTGTAAAAACAAAACCCAAATACAACAAACAACATAGAAAAACATAGCTATGTGGACTTAGCCTAAACCTTTGTAGAAAAATGTAGACCAAGCTGATTCAGATACCCTACAATCCATCCTGGACAGGGCCCCTTAGTGGTTCCTGCAATGAAGGGTGGAGCACCAGACCTTGGGGCTCAATGCCATGAGAGGCCTATTATTGGCTAGATATGGTGTCACTCAACAGAGCCTAGCCAATCAACTTCAGGCATGCATGGGGTACCACCCCTCCTCTCAGGACTGAGTGCTGGAAAAATCCCCAGAGCTTCCTGCTGCTTAAATTTTAGAGGGTTTTGCATGTTCTCCTCATAAGAAGCACTGTATCTCTACCCAAATAGTTTTTATAGTGCTTTGTATCCTCCAGGCACCCATCTATCTGCTTCACAAGTAACTTTAACATTCCCACGGGGTGGGGACACAACAGTCCCATCACAGCAGATGCCCCAGGTGACAGGGTGAGAGCAGGGTGAGCCCTCGGCCCTGCCTGGAAAAATCCCAGTGACTCTCCCACCTCATGGTCCTTAGTCATATCTGTAAAGTCCCTCTCGCCACAGAAGGTGACTTATGTGCAGGTGCCAGGGATTAGGACACGGGCGTTGGGGGGGGGGCAGCCCTGTCTACTGCAGCAATGCAGTACAGGACAACCTCTGATCTCCTCTGCCTCTCTCTCCCCAGGGAGAGGTCTGTGCTGTCCCCTGTGCCGCCAGGACCTATGGGCCCAACTGCTCATCCGTCTGCAACTGTCGCAACGGTGGGGCCTGCTCCCCGGTAGACGGCTCCTGCACCTGCAAGGAAGGTAACATGCTCTGTGCAAGCCCAGTCCAAGTCCAGGCAGCTAAGGGGTCTCAGCTGGGGCTGCCCCTACCCTCACGAGGGGGCAGGACCCATCATGAGTCAGGCTCCACCCCAGAAGCCTCAGTGGCACGAATGTGGCACAGGATGCCTTAGGAGAGGCTCTGAGTTGGGGGAGGAGGTACAAAGGAGCGGCAGCTGGGCAGGGCCTGGAGAGACGTGATAGCCCCTTCCACCTCTTAGGATGGCAGGGTCTGGACTGTGCCCTGCCATGTCCCAGCGGGACATGGGGCCTGAACTGCAATGAAACCTGTGCCTGCGCCAACGGGGCAGCCTGTAGTCCTGTGGACGGCGCCTGCACCTGCACCCCGGGCTGGCTAGGAGACACCTGTGAGCTGCCCTGCCCGGTAAGTGCCCCTCCCTGGGGTTAACCTGTGCTCAGGAATGCACTGGAAAGAGCACCCCTACAAGTGGGGTACAACTGGAGTTGGGTCACAGGTCCTAAGTCCCGTGGTCATTTTCTTTCACCCTGTCTCTTATAGTACAGCAAGCCCTGGGCAGATATAGCCCCCACCTTGCTAAACAATCACTGCCGGGGGAGCTGAGCCCTAGCTCGGCCTCAGGATCCTCCCCCTCCTAAGCTCCAGGACGGCGAGCCCTAAACTGGCAGAGGTGCTGCCTCTTGGTGGGTGGCATCTTTCTAGCTCCTGCAGTTTGTGCTGCCATGGTGGGGGTGGGGAGTAAGGAGTGCTTTCCAGCAATAACCACCCAGATTCCATCACTCATCTTGGTCTTGAATCCAACCCATGTGAAACCGAATGTGTGGTCCTGAGCCTGAGGCCCTGGGTTCAAATCCTGCCTTTGCTGCATCCTGTTACCTTCAGCATGTTATTCCCCATCTCCAACTGTTTCCCATCTTTAAAGTGGGTGTACCAGGAACTATGTCAGAGATTACATTGAGGATCACGAGAGATGAGGATACAAGGCTACTGGTCCTTCATGAGCATGCAGCGAATGGGGAGGAGGTCACCATTTTCCTCCATAGTAATAGAGGGTGAACAATTCCTTCGTCATTGTGGGGTAGATGTGCCCCAATCAATAAAGTGTGTTTTCATTTACAATTTAAGTTAATGATCCCAGCTATCAGAGCCTATGTCTTGGGCAGCACCGTGGCCTCCCTCACTCCCCATCTCACTTTCCTATTAATGCAGCCAGGTGGGCTCAGCTGCATCAGCTCTGAGCGTCCAAGCACCTTTTCCCTCCTGCTCCACAGGACGGCACATTTGGGCTGAACTGCAGCGAACGCTGTGACTGCAGCCACGCGGACGGCTGCGATCCTGTCACAGGCCACTGCTGCTGCCTGGCTGGCTGGACAGGTAACCCTCGGCTGGGCTCCATCACCCCGGCTCTAGCTGCTCTCTTCTGGTGTTTCCTTTTACTTGCTAAACCTGCTTTCAGCTCCACTTCTGCATTCCATCCAATGAAGCAACTACTTCTTAAATGCTGACGGTGTACTAGCTCTCCTGGGGGACCAGGGGGCACAGTAAAGGCTGAGGGGCTGACACATGGTGGTGCAGGCACCCAGGCTATTTGGTGGAGGCTCCGGCAGGGAAGAGGGTGAAGCACTTTGTCCTTAACCTTGACCCAGAATGCCAGGTTCTGGGTCAGAATCCCATTCTCAGCCTGCCTCCTAACTGCCAGGGAACCACCCCTCCTGTCCCTCTTGGGCCATCTCGGGCTCCAGCTGGCAGTCACCATCTCTCATGTGGCAGCTCAATGGTCTGGGTCTCCCCTCTCCCCACCTATCAGTTGCCTGGAGTAAACTTCTCAGAACCTCCAAGTCCCTTGGTGATAGGACATCCATGGCTCAGGTCCCCAGCGATCTGATCCTGCCTGGCCCCTTCATCTACTATCACCTCGGTCACTCACTCCAGCTACCCAGGGCCACTGTTTCCTTTTTCAGCCTTGTCCCAATCCAGGCCTTTGCATATACCCGCCTCTGCCTAAATCATTCTTTGCCACTCTCACCCAGTAACTCCTCCTGCTTCTGTGGTTCTGGCGCTGAAACCACACGAGCATCCCACCACCGAGTGGAACCCCAGCCCTGCTATCTGCTTCCTGTTCACCAGGTTTCAAGAGACTGGGAAATGGCTAACCTGTAACAAACCCATACATGTGGCCAAGGTCACAGAGCCTGCTGGGTAATTCTCCTGTTACTTATTCTACACGTTTCCTGAGGAACTTACCATACCTGGCCTTGACCTATTAATTTAAGTGCTTATTGCCCACCTCCCTAACTTGACCATGTGCCCTGTGAGGCATCTGCCTTATTCACCACCTGCCACCTTTGTGACATGGATAACAAGCTGGTTGGGAACGGAACTCAACGGACAGCCCAGGTCTGTGAATTTGGGCAAGTCCTCTAGCCTCTCAGAGCCTGATTACTCCATCCACGAAATGCAGAGGGGGATTATAATCCCACAAGCCAACTGCAGGGTGGCTTTGAAGCTGAGATGAGTGATTTCCCTGAAGTGCCAACGCTGCCTGGCACACACTAAGTGCTCGGTCCTGGAAGCCACAAATGCAGGAAGTGCCTGGTAACAATCCATCGGGTGAATGGGGCTGCCAGCCTGGCCCAAGGTGGGTGCTGAGCGGAGAGAAGTCGTGACTGGCAGTGTAGTTCTCAGATAAATAATTAACACTGGTTACAGCATGATTTCTGGAAACTTTCCAAGCAGCCAAGGCCCCAGGGGTCATTTCTCCGTGGCCAGGGACTTTTCTCTGAGGCCAGGGACTTCCCTCCATGGCATCTCCTACACAGCTTCCTTACCCTGCTGATTCTGCTCCTTGGTATAGAAGGAAGCTGCAGCTGGGTCACTGTCACCCCACGCTTCCAGCAAGAGGAGTAGAAATCATTTGACATTCTCATTGCCATAATTTCAAGTGAGTGCATCAGATTTTAATGACATCTGCTGCTTAAAAATTCTGTCTTTGATGGACAACCTTTCAGCACGGCCTCTGCTGTTCTAAAGCAGATTTCCCCAAGTGGTCCCGAAGGCTTTTCAAAGAGGCAAAGAGGTTTGTGGAGCAGGAGAAGGCAAAGAGGGAGGGCAGAGAGGCAGCCTGGGCCTCCCACTGCGAGCCCCTCCCACTCACCGCCATCTCCCTACTTTAGGCTAGTGTCCCCCCAAAGCCCCTTGTATTCAGAGGTGGGGGCTTTTGTAAGATGATGGATGGATCACATAGTGCTCTGTTTATGGGTGGACTCCCGCACTTATGAATCTATAGCTGAAGGTGCTGAGGAGGTGGGGCTTGGTGGGAGGAGGTGGGTCCATAGGCATGGCCTGGGTGGGTGTGTCTCCATGTGACCAGGGTAATGACTAAGCCTGCCCCCCAAGAAGACTCAGTGCTGGCCCCCCTCATCTCTCAGCTCATGCCTTGGCTTACTGTGGCCATATGCCAGTCACCACCTTCCTTCCATAGCCACTGCTGGTGACCAGCATTATGTTGTCTTCAGCTGCCCCCTCAATCTGAAGTGCTCACTCAAGAGTGCTTATTGAAAAATACTGGTCTTTGAGGACGGAACCTGGTCTTTTCTCAGAAGTGGAGATCTAGGGGCCCGGGAGATGGCTCAGTAGAATAAGCACCTGCCTGGCAATCGCAAAGGCCTGAGTTCAATCCCTAGTTCCACCAGAAAAAAAAGTGGAGATCTAATTAAGTATGCCCCAACATTCTATGCTCTAGATAAGGAAGGGGAGCTGTCCAAAGCCTCAGGACCAAAGTGCCAGTAGGATGGGACCTGCAGGATTGTATTATCTGGGGAATCTGTGTATTCACTCAAGTAGCATTTCTTAACTCGGGCAATCACTATGGATCACACAAAGACAACCACAGTAACACCTGCATGGGGAGTGTCTGCCTAGTTGAGCAGGGTTGGCGTATCAGTAAGCTGTGGTCCCTGCCTTCAGATTGCTGTCAGGGAAGAAAGGCTTCACAGGTAGGGAAGGAGCTGTATCTAGAAAGATATCTAGGAAGGATGCACGGAAGAGATCTAAGTACAGGTGCAAGCTGCTGACCTCATACCATGCATAGGAGACCACAGTTGTGCAGATCCGTAGCTTTATCCACTGATACAGACTGTGTATGTGAGAGGGGAGGGGTTTTTCTGAAAACTAGAGCAAGGGGATTCCAGAGTAAAAGGGAAGGGTTCTTGAAAGGGGCTTATTATCACTATTAAACTGTAAAGAAAACCAGGGCCCAAGGAGGTAATGATGACACTGCTCCTTCAG
The DNA here is from genome assembly GCA_004027165.1 of Ctenomys sociabilis. Classification (NCBI taxonomy): domain Eukaryota; kingdom Metazoa; phylum Chordata; class Mammalia; order Rodentia; family Ctenomyidae; genus Ctenomys; species Ctenomys sociabilis. The sequence continues at coordinate 44,665 of PVKA01009244.1, read as the reverse complement.
CAAGTGGAGATTCCCAGGAGGCCAAAGGCAGCCCCTTTGGGTCACACCAGAAGTCCTTCCTAGATCTGGGCACTCCAAGCGGAAGCCCTGGACTGTTCCTCCCACTTCGGGCCAATGTCTTAAGAGGCAGGAAGTTTCTAGGACAGAGCAGGAGCCCAGACAGGAGCCTCAGTCCCCCAGAGCCAGGCTCAGAATACAATAATTGCCCAATCTTAGAAGCCAGAGGGACTCTGCAGCTGCTTGTAATCTGAACAGAAGCAGGTGCTCTTGAGGTTCCCTTTCCGTGAACAGCTGGAGGCACCTGCACTTGGAGCAGCTCTGCTCTGATCGGCCATTGACTGCGGTGAGCAGCAGCACGAGAGGCCTTGAGTCCTGCGGTGCATGTGTATCATTGTTGAGTGGGTCCGAGTCTCAGTGAAGCGTACCTTTAGCAAGGGCTGTGCGTGCGTACGTCTGAGTGACTTGCGTGCCTTGGTCAGGCTGCAGAGACCACTCAGTGCCCAAGAGCTTGGGGCCCCCAGGGACAACTACCCCAAGTCCTCCTGTCTACAGGCTCAGTATGGGGTTTTCAGCAACCACCGCAAAAGAATTCCTTAGGGCAATTGTGGTCGTCATCAATGGTAGATCAATGGTAGATTGAAAATACTGTTAAGGGGCCGGGGAGATAGCTCAGTAGAATAAGCGCTTCCCTGGCAAGCACAAGGTCCTGAGTTCAGTCCCCAGGACTGCAAAAAAGAAAAGACTGTTAAGGGCCAGCCAGATAGCTGACTAAAGCGCCTGCTTAGGCACAGTGCAGCAGCCAGGAGTCCATCCCTCGCATGCGAGGCCAGTGCCACCCCCCGGGGCACACCGAGACAGTGATTGAGACTAGGCATGGTGGCACATGCCTGTAATCCCAGCCCTTGGGAGGCTGAAAACAGAAGAATCGCTACAAGTCCAATCTCTGTAGTGAGACCCTATCCTAAATACATTTAAAAAAAGAAAATACTGTTAAAAAATGAATTTCCATAGTAGCACATGCCTGTAATTCTAGAACTTGGGAGGCTGAGGCAGGAAGACTGTCATGGGTTTGAGGCCAACCTGGGATAGATAAATGAGACACACACACACACACACAAACACACACACAATTTTTTTCACCTGTATTGAGGGTGGGCAGACTTTTCTTATCACCTCAAACATTACAGCAGAGAAACTATTTCTATAGCATTTACACTGAATTAGGAATTATAATTAGAGTAATTTAAGCCATACTGGAAGACATGGATAGGTCACTTCTCTGAGATGTGGTGCTCGCCCCTGCCCCTGCCCTTGGCATGCCGGGCTCTGCTGCCCACTCAGGGCCTTGCTGTCTGTGGTCTGGGCTTTGCTTCTTTCCATGAGCCCTTTCTCCCCAAGTCTCCTCTTGGTGCTGTGTCAGATCCTGCCTGCCATCCTCTCCTCTGACCCAAGACTGCTGTGGCCCACAGGCATCCGCTGTGATAGCACATGTCCACCCGGCCGCTGGGGCCCCAACTGCTCTGTGTCCTGCAGCTGTGAGAATGGTGGCTCCTGCTCTCCCGAGGATGGCAGCTGTGAATGTGCACCCGGCTTCCGAGGACCTTTGTGCCAGAGAAGTAAGGCTGCATGAGCCCCTTCCATAGACCTCAGCAACTCATCCTCCCAGCTCCGCCCAGCTGGAGCCAGTGCTGACCTCCATGAGGCCTGGCTTGTCCCTCCTGTTAGTCCCCTCTGTTCCCAAGCTGGCTGTTCTGTCCCTAAGTTTATGGCCTAGCTGTTCCTCTCTTCCTTAAGGGATGGGTCCTCCTTAAGTATGAGAAAAATCAGCTCTCCCTGCACTGTCAAACATGGGACAACAGGGGTGGCCAGGCTGGCTGGGGCCCCTAGGGCTGCTGACCACCATTTCCCCTCCATCCTCAGTCTGTCCCCCTGGCTTCTATGGATTGAGCTGTGCCCAGCCATGTCCCCTCTGCGTGCACAGCAGTGGACCCTGCCACCACATCAGCGGCCTCTGTGAGTGCCTCCCAGGGTTCTCTGGAGCCCTCTGCAACCAAGGTACTCTTTCAGGCAGTGGGGGGGGGGACGGACAGGGTGGGAGATGAGGGCCCTTGAGGGAGGGACTTACAGAAAGGCCTTGCTGTGACAGAACTTCTGGCCACAAGGCTCAGGGCTCTTTCCAAAGACCTATAGCCACCCAGCATGACAGTGGAACAGAGAGGTGACAAGCATGTCTCACATTAGCAAGGGTTAGGGACAAATTCAGGCTCCCCCCTACCCAAGCTAAAGAGTAGAAAATAAGTACAGAACCCACACTAGAAGGAGTGCCTGGTAGCAAAGGCTACAGGACAGCATAAGAGCCAGCTGGCATCACGGATCCCTTGCCACACTGTCCTGTCTCAGCCTCAGACTCCTTCACACCACCAACCCATGCAGTGTGAAGCTGGGGATGGCTCCAGTGGCCATGTGGATGGAACAGAAAGAGAAAGGCAGTCCTTCTAGGGAGATAGAACCAGTGTGGGTGAGGCCCAGACCTGGGTACATGGTGGCTGGAAATGGGACAAGGGGCTTCTTCAGAGAGGGCCCTGAACACAACTTTGACCTTAGCCGGCAGTATTTACGCTCTAGCCCGCAAAGAGCAAAGGGATCTTGAGGATAACATCAAGGTCGCCAAGGCAAGAATCTCATCTGGCCTCTGCTTAAATCCTCTCCTTGACTGAGTGCTCTCTACCTCCCAGGGGAACCCATTCTTTTGATGAATAATCACTGCTGAGCTGGGCTGTTTAGGTCTGAGGGCCGTTAATATGTATGAGTGGAAGGTTTACTCTGTGCTGCTTTGAGGTCATGAGACATATGGGCCCCAGGGAGAAGTAGGTGACAGTTTCATTTGCTTGCAGCCCTCCCAGGACAGTTTAATCATCACCTGACATGCGGAGGTTTACTTATTAAACGTAGGAGACCTGGCCATTGATACAGCCAGGCCTGGTCTAAATGAGGGACCGGCAGCCTGAGGAGTTGCTCTCGCATCCCTCGATGTCTGATTTATCGCCCGCTGGCCTAATGAGTCTTTTCCACATATAGATCTAATAGAGTTTGCTATTAATGCCAACTGCCCTGGTTAAGTCTCAAACCTTGTAAAAAATTGAACTGACACTTTCTAATGACTGGCTTTCCAGCGAGTTACAAATTACAGACGCTGCTTCTCCAGAATCATTAAACATAGATTAAATATAACCAGATGTTTTCTTTTCCCCAGCCCCCTGCTCATTCTCCACCACCCCTTCTCTTTGGCTGACTCTTGATTCAGCTAAGAAGCCGACCAATTAATGTATTAGGTTGATCGTGTTAGCAGCTCTGTGGGTGCATCTGTGGGCCATGTGTGTATGAGGAAGACTGGAGTGACAGTGGTTGTCCTGTTAGGCTCAGAGCTGGTACGGGGTGCAGACAGAGCATGGCACCCTGCTGGCCACAGAGAGCAGGACTGGAGGTGGGGTCCCCAAATCCTGGAGGCAGCAAGCGAAGGCCCTGTGACTTGCTTTTCTAGAAGTGTAGGCAGGAGAGAAGGGTCTTGGTCCTCCTGCAAAGGCCCAGATCTGCCAGCCAGCCTGTGTTCATGTCTATGATGAGGAACAGAGCGGTGATGTGGTTTGCTCAAAGGAACTTAGGATGCAGTAGAACTTCTGGCTGTGTGACCTTAGGCAAGTTGCTTAACCTCTCAGTGTTTCAGCCTCTTCACCTGTAGCTTTCATGAAGCAAGGGTGAGACTATGTAAAAGCATTAAACGATTAAACTAATTAATATTCATGAAGCCCTTTGAACAGTGCCTGGTGCGTATGGGCTTGTGTTTGTTGAAAGGCAGAGGAAAGGCCTGGGGTATGCAGGGAAACGGTGTGTTCAGTGGACTGGGTGACTAGGAAGGAGAGGCTGCTGATGACATCCAAGTGAGGGAGGTTAAATGCTGACCTCTAAAATCCAGAGATTTAGCTTGGGGCAATGAGGCTCCATTGAGGCTGTTGGAGAGGGGCACAGGACTGCCACGAAGAAAGAGGGCGTGCTTCAGAGAGGCCATGCTGTAGGAGCAGAGGGCATGGACTGCAGGCAGTTAGACGGGAGGCGCTCTGTTCACACTCCAGCCTGGTCCTAGAAGGGCTCCACAGCTGAGGGAGGAAGCCTGACTTCCTCCAGAGATGCAGGGGGCTTCTGCATTGTGGGTGACTGAAACCTGCAGCCGACGCCAGGGTAGAAACATGGAAGCTGAGCAGAGGACAAAGCCTTCAGAACCCAGTCGATCTCCTTGGGAGGGACATGCTGAGCCAGGGCTCGGGGAACAGAGCAGAGGAAGGGTGAACAGGTGGGCAGGGTGCTCACAGCAGCCCTCAACCTGGCCCCTCCTCCCCTCTGTGGGCCTTGGATCTGGACAGGAGCTACCAGCTGGGAGTTATTTCTCCATCTGCATACAGAGGGAGGTGCCCTCTCCTGTTCCCTTGACTGAGGTCCACAGAGGTAGAATCACTTGACTTAGGTCCTACTGAAGATGGAGAGAGGCCCAGCCTCTCTCTCAGGCCAGGGCTCCCATTATTGAGCCCAAGGCTGCTGGATGGGAAACACAGTGTCCTCTGTGGCTCTGGCCTGGGAACCTCTGGGGTGCAACTGGGGGTAGTAGTTTAAGGAACAAGGGTAGAAGAACAGGTGCCAGGCTGTCCTGTGCCCACAGTGTGTGCTGGAGGGCACTTCGGGCAGGACTGTGCCCAGCTCTGCTCCTGTGCCAACAACGGGACCTGCAGCCCCATTGATGGCTCCTGCCAGTGCTTCCCTGGATGGATTGGCAAGGACTGCTCCCAGGGTGAGCTGCTGCCCCGGGGAATGCCCCACCCTGTCTGCCCTGGGTGAGACTGAGCCCTCCTTCTGCAGATAGGGAGGTCCAGTGAGCTTAAGAGCAGACTCGATGTATGTCTGGGGATGGCCATAGCTAATATTCACTGCTGGCAGTGCCTTTTGGCGGAAAGGACAGGGACTTGTATACGGGAGTCTAGATACAGAAGTGAGGAAGGCCAGGACAGTCACCTTAGAAGAAAGGCAGACACCCTGTGGGGGGCTCCTGTGGCCCAATTCCTGGGGCCTCAAGCCAGGCAAGGGAGTTTTAGGGCCATTCATGTAAGATGCACCCAGTCTGATGCAAAGGCACAGCCTGGCCAGGGACTCCCCTTCTGAGGAGTCTGAACATGTCCTCTTCAGAACATGTCCGAGCTCCATGTTCTGGGCCAAGAGGTGAGCTCAAGAAATCTGGGAACAAAAAAAAAAAAAAAAAAAAGGAATCTGGGAACAGTGCATCAGACCCTGAAGGCCAAGAACTGTCACCCAGGGCCATGCAGGGATTTGGCTGACTTGCTCTTCCCTCTCTGCACCCCACCCACCCCGCCAGCATGTCCACCAGGGTTCTGGGGCTCTGCCTGCTTCCACACCTGCAGCTGCCACAACGGGGCAAGCTGCAGCGCAGAGGATGGGGCCTGCTACTGCGCCCCAGGCTGGACTGGACTCTTCTGCACGCAGCGTAAGCCCCGCCTCCCCACACTCCTGATGCCGTGCTGCGGCCTGCTGGCCACTATGGGCATAGCCTGGGCCTGCAACAGGGGGAGGAAAGCTGGGCCCCAGAGCCGGGCTGGAGTTAAGGGGTTAACAGGCACAGGGAAGGGCAGGTTGCCCAATATCAGGCCAACACCCTCCTCCGACAGTGGGACAGACAGCCTGTGGCTGTGCAGCAAGGAGACCTGAGCTGGTCCCTCAGAAGGAAGGCCACCTAGTTCTGCCCCTGCCCCTGCATCATAAGGGGCCCAAGGGTGGCGATGGTTGGAGCACGGTTGTACTGTTTCACCCCATGCTCTACCAGAGGTGACACATGCCAAGTCCCGGCTGCCCTCTGCAATAGTGCTGGCCCTGCAGCAACTCCTGTGACCAGAGGTCTTGTTTTTCTAGGTTGCCCAGCAGCATTTTTTGGGAAGGACTGTGGGCGTGTGTGCCAGTGTCAGAATGGTGCCAGCTGTGACCACATCAGTGGCAAGTGTGCCTGCCGCACCGGCTTCACTGGACGCCACTGTGAGCAGAGTAAGCTATCAGGGCCCCATCCTGGGTGTCGATGGCAACCCGCAGCTCATACAGGAGAAGCCCCACTGTGCATCAGGAGCATGCAGGCCGAACTCTGTGCCCACCTCCCTTTAGGGGGAACTCCAAAGGAAGTGCTTGGAAAACTTCCTCCTGGGACAGGCAGGGGCTGAGGAACCAAATGGCCAGCGAGTCAGGGAGGGTCTTTGTGCTGCTTCTCTGAGGCCTCCATCGCACCCAGCCTGGGGCCTGCCACATGGAGTTTCTATTCACTCCTGCAGCATGCGAACTAGGGGGGAGGGCCTCTTCTGTCTGCCCTCCTGCTGGAAGTCTCCACAGGAGTCTCCTGTGACAGGAGGGAGTGGCTGTCTTATTGTCTGCCCCCATTCTTTATGCCACACAGGGTGTGCTCCAGGAACCTTTGGCTATGGATGTCAGCAGCTGTGTGAGTGCATGAACAATGCCACCTGTGACCATGTCACTGGCACCTGTTACTGCAGCCCTGGATTCAAAGGCATCAGGTGTGACCAAGGTAGTGCACGGGTGAGAGGGTGCCTTGCAGGGGCTCTGTTATGATACTTGCCTTGGGGGGAGGTGAGCATCACTGCCATTGTCCCCAGGCTCATCCTCAGCAAAGTGAGTCAAGATGGCCTGCCCAAGTCTAGTTCTGCCAGCCAGTTATGCCACATGCAAGTAGGAAGAGCACAATCATGGTGTCCCTCAGGATATGTGGCTCCTCAGAAGGCCAAGGGCCTCAAAGTGGCTCCATCCTGGCTCTGGCACTGCAGTCAGACACCTCATAGAGGAGCTGGGGGGACCAAGCTGAGGCAGTGAGTAAAGGACTCAGCACAGTGCTGGCACAGGTCTGCACTCCAGAGAGCGCAGCTTTCTCCTTCCAGTGCTGCGACCTTGAGGGGTGGTACTGTTGTTGCTGGGAGCTGCAGGAGGAAGGCAAATGGGCTCAGAGTTACCCACATGACAGAAAAGGAGCCCGAAGATGCTTCCTTTGTAGCCTGAGAACAGGAGCACAGCACACTCACCTTCCTGGTGCTGTCAGGCAGCTGTTCAGCTGGCAGCCAAAGCTGAGATGCCGCCTGCTGACCAGCAGGACAGCTGGGACTGCGAATCAGCAGAGGGGGAGAGCCATATGTGTATAATCAAGAGAAGCCCTGAGGGCAGTAAGGTGGGGCTCAAAGGCATGGCACTCCTAGCTTTTGTTTATTTATACTTGTGAGCCAGGACCTTTGCACTGAGTGACATCCTCAGAACTTTTTATTTTTGGTTTAGGTTGAATTCTAACTTGCAAACTTTTTGCCTCGGCTTCCCAGAGGGCTAGGATTACAGCCCTGGGGCTCCACACCTGGCTCCACTCCCAGCTTTCACTGCCAGTATGTCACATGGCACTCACACCCAGGTGGAAGTGTGAGGAGGAGGAGCTGGCCTGGTTTTCCTGCCTGCCAATTACTGCTTGTGTGATCTTGGGCACATTCCCTAGCCTTGTGGTGACAATATTTTCACCAGAAAGGGAAATAGTCCCTTTTTCACAGAACTGTCACTATGATTCAATGGCTAATTCTGTGACTCAAACTTAATGTCACATCTACAGTCACACTTGTTCCATGTTACTCTAGCCTCTTTTAGGCAGCTGAAGAAACTGAGGCAGAATGAAGGATGGGTCCAACAGGGACTGGAGAAAAGGGCCAAGACCAGAACCAGGTCTCCAAGCACTAGAGAGGCTGGAGCAGCCTGAGTCCAGCCCTGGCCACTGGAAGAGCAAGGCTCCCCATGGCAGGCTCAGGCCAGGCCTCCCTCCCTCTGTCCACAGCTGCCCTCATGATGGAGGAGCTGAACCCCTACACCAAGATCAGCCCAGCGCTGGGTGCGGAGCGGCACTCAGTCGGCGCTGTCACAGGCATCGTCCTCCTGCTGTTCCTCATGGTGCTGCTGCTCGGTCTGTTTGCCTGGCGCCGGCAGCGTCACAAAGAGAAAGGCCGAGACCTGGCTCCTCGCGTCTCCTACACCCCTGCTATGCGGATGACCAGCACTGACTACTCCCTCTCAGGTGAGGGCTCTACCTGCCCCAGCCACAACACCCAGGAAAAATATGTGGTATTCTTGGGACACTACAAGTCCAGTGGGTTATCCCAGAGGACCAGTGGGGATGGGGAGCAGGAGCTTACCTGGGAGAGACCCATGGGGTCCTGCACCCCATTTGAGCAGCTGTTCCCCCCTCACCAGGAACAGTCGCTTCAGAACATGTCTCCCTCAAGCCCTTTTGGTGCCCCCTGAGACAACAGGCCATAGAGCCCAGGGCCCAGGCCCTGTCTGTTTTTTGTTTTGCTGGTGAAGACCTTAGGCCAGCCCTCCAGGAGACAGAAGCTCTTAGTGCAGCAAGAGGCAGGACCTGACTTAGGAGAGGTCTGCAAGGCTATACGGGAGCCCATTTTGTGCACAGATGCAACAGGCAACTCGGGGCATTCTGCCTGGGAGTTGGGATGGGGTGAGGTGGGCTCCCAGACCAGAACCCTCTTCCCCTAAACCTATACTACCAGACTTGGAGATAAGATTTGAAGGATTTGCCTAAACTTAGAAGACAAATGCTCTGAAATTTCCCATAGTCCTGGGCACTAGGGGGCTACCTGAGTGAGAAATGACAGCAGCTCCCTGCAGCAGGCCCACCAGTGAGCTCCAGCCTCTGCACCTTGTCCTTAGGCATGACTTCCTTAGCCAGCCACAGGACAGCTCCAGGCCGCCCCAGGAGCGGATGGCTATGTGCAGATCTTGCCTGCAAAGGACTCCCGCCCTGTGTGTGTATCCTCCCTCAGCTTTAGACAAAGCCAGCATCCTCTGATGAAATCTGGGCCTGGCCCTCAGATTTGGGGGTTTTCTTTTGTGACTACAATGAGATAGGCTTGTTGGGTTCCCACATCAACAGGGCCTGACCCTTGGGGAAAAGAAGGAAGGCTCCAGGAACACCCCTGATGCTCTCTGCACTGCGCATTTGCAGGCTTCCAAATTCCTGCTGGGTTAATGGACACCAGGAAGCCCGGGGTGTGGGGAAGAGGACCTGGCTGGCTCTCCGCAGTGCCTTCTCAAGGCTTCCCAGCCCCAGCATCAGCTTTGGGGATGTCTAGGCCCAGAGCAGGCAGATGATGGAATATGGCACCTTGTTCTCTTCCCAGATTTGTCTCAAAGTAGCAGCCATGCCCAGTGCTTTTCCAATTCCAGCTACCACACACTGGCGTGTGGGAGGCCTGCTACCAGCCAGGCCAGCACTCTGGACAGGAACAGCCCCACCAAGGTACCGGGCCCCCGATTTCCTAGCCCCCACCCACTGTCCTCTCCCACAGCCCTCTCTCCACCTAGGAAAGAACTTCAATCCCCTGCTCACATGTAGGGTCTCCTGGAGAACCAGTGCATTAAGAACAGATCTCTTAATTGGGGCCAGGGATATAGCTCAGCTGCTAAAGTGCCTGCCTGGCAAGTGCAAGATCTTGAGTTTGATCCCTGGTACCACAAAGAAAAAAGAACAGCCCTGTGGTTCACATTATGTGTGTACTTGTAATGGTGGGAGAGCATGCTATGTGCAGTGAACAGGCCGAAGCCATGGAATTAGTGGACGTCACATGTCACTACCCCACAGCACTGCTCATGTAACATACCCCTGCCCTGCTGTATAACCACTGGTAATCTTTAGGGGAAAGACTTGTTACACATAAGCAGTATACCACGTAGTTACTTTTGCCATTTGTCAACACATGGAATCAAAACACTGTGCTACCTACTCATGCCATCACAGTTGTATTAACATTTGGTGTGCAATCAGCACTGTGTAGATTAACTACCAACACTCGGTAACCACCATCTCTTGAACTTGGACAAAACAGTTATTAACACACAAGGCCATAAACAGGGCCTTCTGTAACAGCTCCTAGCACAGCATGACATCCTCACCTACAGGTCAGCTCAGCATACAGATGTGTTAATATGCCAGGACCAGTAACAGAGTCCCAGGCAGAGTGGGAGATGGGGAAATGAGAAAGAACAGCCCTGAAGTGTGATGGGCCCTTGTGGCCCATATCCTGTTACCTCCTTGTTCTCCCTGGGACTCTTGACTTGCTGTGTATCCATCCCGGACCAGGAGCAGAACTTCCTAACCTATCCTTCCTAGCTGCCCCAAGATATGACCTCCAGTCTAGAGACCAGGCTTTCTGCTGAAGACAGGGCAGGAAGGTCCCAGGCTATAGTCTCCAGGCCAACACCCTGTGGCCATCCTTAGCCATCTTCCCGTGACACACCAGTACTCCACAGGATACACAGAGGCGAGCAGCAAACTCCGTGGCTCTTAGCCCCACGCAGCCCACCAGCTCTGACACCCCTCCTGCACACCCTTCCGGCACACCACTTCCACTCCATTCTGGATCACAGAGCTGCTGAGAGGAGGCCATCTGAAGTTTCCCTGAAGGAGGTCTTGATTAACTACTGCCCCATTATCTAGACCACAGCAGGCCTGAGGCAAGGATGCTAGGGATGAAGGACAAAGGCTCCTGTGGCCATGTCATCTTAGTCCCAGTCTTACTGGGACACACCAGCCTGTCAAGAGGCCAGTTATTACACAGTGGCCCACTTGGTGACATGTGGCTTGGCTTACTTCACCCCAAGAGGTCAGGGCCCCTCAGTCTGCTAGGCAGTCAGGGTCACCCCAGCAGAGGCCAGCAGCCATGATGACATGCAAGGACACAAGCTGCTTTGAGGATGTAGCTAGGAAGCCCTGCGACATAGGGCTTTCCCAACTCCCTTACAAGTGAGATGCTCTCACCAGGGCCAAGTCAGGTGGTAGAGATGGCACTACTACAGGCAGCCTCGGCACCTCCCTGTGGTGGCCAGAGCCTAAGGCAACAGACGAGACCTGCCAGAGCCTCCTGTGCTGCAGCTCAGCCAGCCCCACCTAGCTGTCCTGCCCATGAGGGGCAGCTCGGTTCAGGGAGTCCTGTCATTTAGAGGCCCTGCTTCCTGCCCCTCTTCCCCAGAAAGGGCCTAGGAGCACTACAGCCTCACCTAGACAGCTTGGATAGGCCTCAGCCACAACATGGCAGCCTGTCATGGGACAAGCCCTCTCCTACCTTAGTGTCCAGAACCTAGGTAGGTCACGGTCACTGAAGCTGGGCCAATTGATGGCTGGGGAGGGGGGACCTGGGGCACTAGGTCTTAACTGCCTCTCCTGCTCTCCAACAGCTCAGTACCAAGTCCCTTGACAGAGACACAGCAGGCTGGACCCCCTACAGCTATGTGAACGTGTTAGGTCAGTAGTCACTGGGTCTGCCCCCCATCATGCCTCACCCCATCTGCCCCTACTGAGGGGCCCTGGGCAAGCTAGGAGGGAGAGGGTTAGGGTTACAAGTGCTGAGTACAATTTTCTCTAGGGCGAAGTGCTACAGGGAGGATAGCCAAGCCCCTATCTGGGCTTGTAAGTACTTGAAAACTCAACCCCTCTTTCATTTCTATAGCTAGAGGGTGGTGGCCCAGAGGGACAGGGGAAGACAGCTGGGATACTGGGACTCATGAAGCAGAAGGTGCCTGCACCATCTGGAAAGGGGCCTATGCCTATGAAGGGGTCCCTCTCTGGGGCTTCTGGTCCCTGCCCTGCTGGACACCAACTGCTATGGGGTCGGGAGAGGGAAGGACCAAGGCAGATGCCCTAGCTCTGCCAGGCTCTGGGTAGTAGATGCTACTTAGAAGCCCTAGCCCTTTCTAGGTTGCCCCTTCCTGAACTTCACCCCGTCCTATACACCCCACCCACCCCCTTCTCCTGCCATACCAGGTCCTGGGAATAATGGCTCCTCCCTGTCATTCCTCTCACTAGACTCCCATTTCCAGATCAGTGCCCTGGAAGCCAGGTACCCGCCCGAGGACTTCTACATTGAATTTAGACACCTCAGCCGACCGGCTGAGCCACACTCACCAGGTCAGAGCCCCACCCAACCCTCCACTCCTCAGACCAGACCCAGGACCCAACCTGCTGCCTACCCCACCCCGCAGTACCAGAACTCTCACTGCTCAACCCTTCAACATGACTTACCAACCACCTACCCAGTGCCCTTTGAAAGAGCAATTGGTCTGTGTCCTCTCCACCCCTCCGTGGCTAGTGGGTATGAACAAGCTAGGATGCTTTAAGGGGAAGGAACACAACATAAATGCATGCCTACAGCACACAAAATTACAACTCCAAACCACTGAGAAACAACCAGGGAGTGGCAGCACCTTGGGCTAGTTGGTGTTCTAGGCAGAATGCCCAGTGTCCCCAGAGAGACCCCAGCCAAGCTCGCCCAGATCAAGGAGAATGATTATCCAGCAGAGGATCTGGAGAAACTAGGGCAGGACTGCCGCCCAGCATGTGGTAGCACAGCTGGTGGCTTGGGAGAGGCACAAAAAGGTGACCTGGCACAGAGCAGGAGGAGCTGAAAGAATGACTGCAAGCAGGAACTAAATGTGGTTGTCCTACAAACACTGAGGAGCCAGGCCTAGGGCACTGGACAACAAGTCTGGACCTGCACTGAGATGCCAGCTTCTCCGCTCAAAGGAAATAGCAGCTCAACCAACCTCTGCACCTTCCTGCACTTTCCAGCAGCACTAGAAAGAGTAAAAACTCTAAATTCACCTACCTGTTGAGCAGGAAGGGGCCACAGACACACTGTGCCCATATCCAGAGAGCTGTGCTTTGGCTATGGCTCTCCCAGGCAGTGGCCAGGGCGGTTGCTAACTCCAGCAATCATACCCCTGTTCCCTGCCTCCCCCCACACTCAGCACCACCATGTATTGTGTTTCACACAGGGACCTCCTCAGTGCTCAGGCCTGACCCCTCCTTACTCTCCAGATCTCCTCCTTCCCCTGCAGGCCATGCTTACAGTCAAGCAGCCTAGTGGCCCATGGGAGTCAATATTTGGGGAAGATGTAGGCTTGAGTTGCATCATAACTTCTCACTTGCTGGTCTCGAGAACAAGTCTGCAACTCTCTGGGCCCATTTCTTCTTCTATTAAAAAAAAAGGTAATAGTTTAGCCACCCGGTAGGAGCAGCACAGTAAGTCATTGTCTGGTGTATAATGTTAAGGTCAAGCCAGCCCGGGGTGCGTGGTACTGTTTCTGAGGGGCCCTGGCCTTCTACATGATTAGCAATTTGGAGAAACTGGAGCTGTTCTGCTACAACACTCAGTGGTGTGGACAAGGCAGCCACACCAGTGAACCCCTGCAAATCAGGCTGAGGGCCCCTGGAGGGAGACACTGAGCAGCAGTGCTTTGGGGCTCAGTGTTCAGAAACAGCAAGTCGGTGGAGTCAGCATCTTAGCACTGCTGCATGCTTTGCCTACTAGTGTGTCCTCAGCTGAAGCCTTCAAAAAGCAGCCTTGACTCTGAGCCAGAGCCATAACTGCCCCAAACTAGAAATGCTAGATTGCTGCTGCTCTGGGATTGCCAGTAGCAAAGAACTCAAGCTTTGTCCGTGCTGCTTTATATCCTGCCTCTGGACCATGGGGCTCAGGACCATGTGTTGTGGGAACCTAGGAGGAAAAACTATAGAGCAAAAGAGATGAAAAAAATCTTTGGGGCTGAAGACCACTGGTAATGCTTTTCAAAGACAAGTCTCAATTCTGTACAAATAATCCATCCTCCAAAAACGGGTCTATAGATAGGAGGCTGTTCCCCTGTAAAGATGACACAAGAACCCCACCACCTATCTGCCCTCTCAGGGTCCCCTCGGCCAAGCCTTGAATCCAGGGGAGGAGAGGTGGGACCACAGCTGACAGGTGAGAAACTGTCTCTACCTCCTCCAAAATCTAGCAGAATGCAGATTCGCAGTGTCATTCAGCCTTCCCAAACTCAGAACTGTGACTTTACAAAGTGACTGTGGGTGGCACCCAGGAGGTCTTTATGATCTGCTGAAAGGCTTGTCCCTAGGGTAAAGGTCAAAGGGAAAGCTGAGTAGGCCAGGAGTGCTGTAACCAGTCCCCTTAGTGCTATGACTCTTTTATGAATTCCTGTAGCTCATCCTGATTTAGGGCAAACTCAGAATAATGTTCTAGCTATAAACAACTATTTCCTGAGTAGGAGAGAGAAGAAACACCACAGCATTCTAAACCTTACACCCCTCTTTGCTTTTATTTTTCTGTAGGTGCTTGTGGAATGGATAGACGTCAGAACACATACATTATGGACAAAGACTTCAAAGGTAGAGTATCCAATCCTGACATCCTATTAAAAAGGGCCTAGCAAGAAAGTACAGATCTGAACTGGCCAGGAAGTTCACTCAAGAAACTGCATATTCCACGTCCCAAGGAAAACAAAAACAAAGAAAGGACCACAGGACCAGGGCTTCTGGGTAAGCTCTGCCCAGGAGGAGTAATCAGGATAATGAATTCATCTTCCAGTTTCAGTTGCACCTGCCTAGCAAATGCTTGTGGGTTTTTTGTTGTTGTTTTTTGCGTTTTTTTTTTCTTTGTGTGTGTGTGTGTGTGTTTTAATAGATGCCAACTAAATGTCTTTGGAAATGTAGAACGCCATTATCTAACCAATTAGTAGGAGTTAAACTGATTATAAAATCTGAAATAAAGCCAATCTATCTGCCCCAGAGGCCTCCTGTTGTTGTGCTGGCGAAGACTGCCACTCCACACCTGCTGCCCGTCTGAGGCATAAGGAATGAAAATGATATCCACTGTTAATATTCTATGGGACTACACCCTCAAAAGATTTCACTCCCAGAACAGAGAAGGCAGGCTAAGACCCTACCACACAGAAACTGCAGGTCAGATCTTCCCTCTAGGGTGCCTACAGGGGGAGTAGAAAGTGGAAGGCCAAGTCCTGCCTCCAGATTAAGTCCTAGGTCTGAATGTCAGGTCTGTGTAATAGAGGGCTTTGGATCTATGTCACTTATTAACTGTGACCTTAAGACTGTGAGCTCCCCAGGGCTTAGTTCCATCTCCAAGGCTGCCATAATTGTGCCCATCTTATCACCTAAGAAGGCTATCATGAGTATCCAATAAAATCACAGATGACAAGCGTTTTGCATATTATAAAGGTTGTACTAACATAATGGGAATCCATTAAAAGTCCTTCAGCCAAAGATAATTCAGTGAACATCCTTGATCTGTGCAACACAATCACCTGAAAAGTTTGTTAAAACACCTCCTGGAGACCAGCGTAGGTAAGAGTAGAGCCCTGGAAGCTGCCATTTGTGATAAGACTGCAGGATATCCTTACACAGCTTGGTATTCAACCGTCATTTAGAAAACAACTAGGTCAGACTGACCCAGACTCCTAAGTTACTATTTTGACCTTTCACATACAATCTTGGTTACACCCAAGATACAACCATCTCCTAAACCTAGCTGCTTATAGCCCTTGGGGAGATGATTAGTAAGGTGAGGAAGGGGCAGGTGGCAAGTAACATGTGCTGAGAAAAGAGCAGTAAGGATGAAGGACCATCATTGTTAGGCTGTCCAACACCCGAAGAGCTGCTGAGAATGGCGAGTCACACCCAGACTCCAAGCCAATCAATAGATGGGTACCTTTTGGGAGCTGGATTCTGACAATGTTCTGTTTTGACCTAAACTATCCAAATACAGGCAAATGCCATTTCAGTAATTGAGGCTGATAACTAGGAAAGCAGGTCTACCATTTCATAATGGTGACTGCAGTTTCACAAACAAGTTGGGGTTTGGGCGTACAGATCTTCAAGGGCCTTTCTGACTCAAGTGTGAGTAAGCCCAGGCAAGCCCAGACAACTTTCCATGCACCCTGCTGTCCTCTGCATTGTAATGAGGGTAGCTACTTTTAGATAGACTCGAAACCATAAATGTAAAAACTACACTAAGGAAAGCAGAGTCTCTGCCTCAGCGTCACTTCATTCCTCTTCTATGAGATCATAGATCCAAGCCTCTGAGTGATTAAGGCCTAGCAAGCAGGCAGCCCAATGGCATTTCACCATGCTGGCTACAGCCATCCTTTAGAGACAAAAGAGTATTGTGTAGGCAAATATGCTGACAGGAGCAAGAGAACTCAAAAGGAAAAAAAAAAAAAAAAAAAAGGAAGTACAACAATTCAGAATGTGACAGAACGCTGAATCTTATAAATGTCCTGGCATTTGGCTTCATTAATTCCTACCTGTTCAAGACATTGGTAGTCATATACAAGAGACATGTCTTACAAAAGTCATGAAAAAATCCCACCTATCAGCTAAACCCCTAAATAAACATTTAGTTTGTACCACAAATTAAACTGTTTTCTGAAAACCACAGCACCAAATCAAATCATAATTGCCAGAAGTAAAGCTCTTAAACACTCTGAACTCCAGGAAAAGCCCTTGCCTAGGAACTAAGAGTGCTGGGCTGTAGCTCTTACCACATAGCACAGACTAGATCACACCAGTCCTGGCCATGGCCACCACCTCTTTAAAAAGGATGGAGTTATGCCAGCATCCCCTAGGGTGCTTCCCAGCCCTGACACTCCCAGTCTCAGTGCAGTCAAGTCACTCTTTCTCCTATATACTCCACTCACTGCCATCCTGAAGGCCTTCCTGCTTCATTCTCAGCACAGGACTGGGCAATTCCAAGAGGCACAGAGGAAACTGCCTAGAGGAAATGCTCCTGTCTACTTGCAATGCACTTCTGGAGCCCATGACTGTTGCCATTTTCCCCATCTGTATGCTCTTTTGTCACCCAAGCTCCAAGTCTCCCCCCTTCAAATAACCACAGTTCTTACTTAGGAGCCCATGGCTTCTGAAACTTTTTTTTGCTGGAACCAGGGGTTGAACTCAGGCCCTGGAGCTTGCCAGGCAAGCACTTATTCTACGGAAACTCCTTTTACAGCCAGTGTTTTTGACTTTTTTTCTTTGACCCAGAGACTAACCTTCCTTTTCCCCATAGCCCATCTCCCAAAAGAAGGAAGCTTATTGTTCAAGAAGAGAAAACTCAGTGTGGCCTCCTATTAACAGTATTAGACCTAGGGGATTACAAGCCTGTAATCCCAGCACTCGGGGAGGCTGGGGCAGAGGACCACATATTTAAGTCCCTCCTGGACAACTCTGAAAGACCCTTTCTCAAATGGATACAGCTCAGGATGTAAGCCCTAGGACCATTTAAAAAATTATCATTGACCAAACATTACAGTTGCCTAGGTTTTGCCCCACATTTAAATTGGGTCTTAAACGGATGTTTGATTCCACATCCCACTCATAAGGTGCCTTTAGAAAGCCATCTCTGGATTTGTGCTTGCTTGTAAAATGTTCGTTCAGTTTAGAAGCCCTGACTCTTGTATATGACTACCAATGTTCTGAGCAATTAGGAATCAGTGAAACCAAATGCCAGGACATGTGTAAGATTCAGTCTTGGATCTTGATGTTCATTACCAGCCCAGGAAAGCAACTCTCCAGAGTTGAGGTAGTTTAGTGGCTGAAGCTTCTTTTTTATTTGCAAAATGCCCTGAAGTGTAGAGACTGGACAGGGGTGGGGCTATAAAAGGATGAGGAAGTGAGAGCAGCTGTATTTTCTTCCCCTCTTGGGCCTCTTCTCCTTGAGGGCAGGTGTAAGACTCAGCTAGAGAGAGGGCTGCCTGGGGTGGTGTCCACCAGCTGGCCTTGCCCTTCCCTCCAGTTGCCAGCAGGCCCAGGTCAAATGCAATGCAATGCCCTGTCCAGCCACCAAGCCACCCAACATACTAGAAAGTTCTTTATCCTTTTCTGCGCCTCTGGCGCATGTATGGAAGATCCTTCTGCCTATCCTCAACACCCAACCTCAACATCTTTTATCTACTTAGGTGCATCTACTGTTCCAGAGCTAACAATTTATAGTATTCTCTAAATGTTAAAAGCAGCTCTGACTTTCTGGTGAAAGTGAGAAGAGGTACTGGCTGAGACAGTTTTGGGCATGAAGCCAGAGGGCTTCACTAAAAGCTCTTCCACTGGCAGAACTTATGCATGGCATAACCCACAAGGAGCACGAAGCTGGGCCTCTTCTCTCAGCAGGACACAGCCCCACAGTTACAGGTATCCCTTGGTTTGAGGTACAGTGGAGGAACAACCTGTACTTTATATTTAGATACGATAACTGGAGTTTTAGTAGTAAGATTCCTATTGGGGGGGGGGGGCTGGCGGGGCTCAGTGAATAAGTACTTCCCTGGCAAGCACAAGGGCCTGAGCCAGATCCGCAAAAAAAAAAAAAAAAAAAAAAAAAAAAAAAAAAAAAAAAAAAAAAAAAAAAGATTCCTGTGGGAGAAACATCTTGATTGGCTATTTACCAATATATGAACAAATTCTCCTAACAATATCCCTTCCACCTGGCCCCCTTTCAGATACAAGCTTAAAATGGCCTAAGTGGAATGAAGTCTAACATTAAGTACTACACAAAGTAAGCTATCAAATTTTAGAAAATATGCAACCAAGCCAGCCATGGAAGGCTTTAGGTAATTCTTAGCTTCCAAGAAGCCCTAGGCTATTTTGCCTTACTCCTTGCCTGATGGGTTTAGGACAGACGAGCTACCCCTGGGTTCTTGACCTAACCACCACTTCCAGGAGGCAGACTTTGTAGGCTGGGGCAGGTGAGCCAGGGCCCACAGCCACCCTTCCCTTGAGAATCTCGATAGCAGCTGGGCCTTCTCAGCCTCCCTTTAATTCCTGGTAGCACTGCCTGAACCTGCTCACTGCCAAGCAACAATGTTTTCTCCTCTTCTTTAGGGTCATATGCTATCAGGTTTACAAACCAAGCCCAGACCAAAGCCAGCCTCCCTATTTGTGGGCTAGGTTCCAATGCAAGGTGCTCTGGTTCTAGACCCTCACCTACTCCTGATAAGCAGGGTAATGCTGGGGAAGTCAGTTCCGAACTTGAAGTCTCAATGTCCTCATGCGCAATAATGGGGAGAGGAGAATAATAATTACTGCTATGCCTGCTTAACAGAACACATGGCAGATGCTTAAAAGAACTAGTGGGTACAAGTGCTTCTGTAAAGACTGAGGTAGTGTCAGCCTGTTAGAAGGAGCAGGCAGATTCCCCTACTAACAGAATTTCTCCCTACCTATCACTGATTTGTTAACAGGAGGAAAGGCTACCTGTGGTGACATCAGCTCAGATACTTCAGTCACCCAGTATTCTGTTCTCATAGGTCCCAGCCACATCCTTTTACTCCTTGAACTATGTCACTTTCACTGTAACTCTTTCCTTAATCTCTCAAGTTGGAGATAGAGGATAAATGGGGAGGCACTCACAATGCAAATGTGATAGTTACAGTAAATTTCACTGGCTGTCTTTTGAGATCTCTCCTGATTACCAAACCCCAAGGCCCAGTGTTTGCTGCTTCGACTCAGGCTGCCAGAAGTGTGCAGAGGAGGGTCAGGGCTTAGTTGGCTGCCTCTTCCAGACAAGTCCTATTCCTTGGGACAATCTGTAGAGGCAGTGATCTTCCTTAAAAGGAAAGAACAGTGTTAAGGGCTTCCTCCAGAGGAGTTAGTTACCTCCTTATGTATTTGGAAACCAGCTTGCATCTTTTTGTACCCTGAAGTCTTGTGGTAATGCAAATGAGAGGTGGCAGCAGGCAGCAGGAGTTCTAGTACCAAAGGACACTGCTGAAACAGGGCCCAGTCAGCATTTAGGAGAACTGCAGAAAACAACTATCAAGGACACAATGCAAGCTTACTAGAAAACAGGAACTTTCGTAAAGCTAGCTCAAGGTTCAAGTCTTTTTCCACCTTTATTAGCTTTCAGTTTGCCCAGCTCTAAAAATGAGCTCCTATAAGGCAAGGCTGCCACGAACTTGCCACCTTTAAAACTTGCTGATATCTACCCTAAAACACACATTGCTCTTGAGTTGAAATCAGAAGACATGGGCTGCTGGGCGTAACACTGTAACTATTAAAGCAGCACTTGGGAGGCTGAGGAAAAAGGATCAAGTTTTAAAGCAGCCCTGGGCTAGACAGCACCCTTACACACAACATAAGCCACGAGTCCCAAGACATGATTCAAGTGTTGACACTGATATCTTTACTAGTTATGAGACCTTGGCCAAATCACTTCATCTTTCTAGACCCACATGCTATAAAATGCATACTATCACTTGCAGTAACTAAATATGTGTGAAAGCATATTACGCACTTCTTGGATTAGTATCTACTAAAACCAAATATTTTTCTATTCTCCAAAAGCACAAAGAACTCTGTCTTGAAAAGCACAACTTACACTTAATAAGTAAATCAGGGTTGTATGAAAGGAGAGATTAGCACTCCCCTTGACAAGGATGGAACAGGCCCTGGAGCCTGACAACACACACAGGGTTAAGGCATGCACCTAGCCACTGCTTTTTAAAGATGGAAAAAAATAAATAAATAAAGATGGAACTCTATCTTTACTTGGTTTTAAGTATGTTTGGAATGTTATGATAAGACACAGTAGTAGTGGTGGTCAGACAATGAGTTAGTTGTGAGACAAAAATATACATGTGAAATACTCAGTATTTTAATAAAGTAAATGAATAAATAAATCATCAATTATCATAGGCTTTTCCAGCCCCAGGATCCCAAAGACACACATAGGGCCGGGCGTGGTGGCGCATGCCTGTAATCCCAGCACTAGGGAGGCTGAGGCAGGAGGATTGTTGTGAGTTCGAGACCAGCCTGAGCTACAAAGTGAGCTTAAGGCCAGCCTGAACTACACAGTGAGACCCTGTCTCAAAAAAAGACAAAAAAAAAAAAAAAAAAAAAAAAAAAAAAAAAAAAAAAGACACACATAGTTTACAGTTGTTTCTGGTATTTAAATGAAGACATGTTCTTGCTTGTCCTAAGAAATCTCTCTTGCCTTGCAGATTACATGAAAGAATCCGTGTGCAGCTCTAGTACTTGTTCCTTGAATAGCAGTGAAAACCCTTACGCCACAATTAAGGACCCACCCATCCTCCCCTGCAAGCTTCCAGAAAACAGCTACGTAGAAATGAAGTCACCTGTGCACAGGGGGTCTCCATACACAGATGTGCCATCCTTGTCAACTTCTAATAAAAATATATATGAAGTTGGTAGGTGTCTCAAATAAGTGAAAACTCAGTGAACCTAGGGCGCAAGTGCAGCATTTCAAGCAAAAGCAGCCCTCTACATGCACCCCGCTTTGGCAGCACACCTTTCTTTGGTTGCTTATAAGGAATATAAGGTGAAGTCTTTCCCAGGACTGTCCTATCCCCACTGCAGAAAATCACATTCTTGTGCCAACTCTTACACACACACACACACACACACACACACACACATCCCAGAATATGAAGCAGAACTAGGGTGGGGAATGGGTACACAGGCTTTAAGTTATTATTGATACAAACCTCAATTTAAAAAAGAAAACAACCAGAACCAATATTTAAGACATTTCTGAATCATCCTTGTAATTTAAACTGTACTCCTCGGCTCACTGAGAACATCCCTTCTTCTGTGATCCTAAATCACCTGGGGCTGTCCAGAGGCCAGAGTTTCCATAGTGCTTTCACTTAGATGTTCTGTATCTCCACAGCAAGCCTCCAACCTATCCACTTTCTGTCTACATTCAGATCCCATCTCCTCTCCCCACGAAGTTAAATAGAACTTTCTTTCCTCCCAAGGCAACCAAAGCTAATCTGTTCTTTGAATTCATTTTTCACTATATTCCTTAGAGCCCACAGTCAGTGTGGTCCAAGAAGGCCTCGGTCATAACTCCAGCTATATCCAGAATCCATACGACATTCCTAGGAACAGCCATATTCCTGGTCACTATGACCTCCTCCCAGTAAGACAAAGCCCTACCAGTGGGCCCTCCCAGGACAAGTAATCTTAAAGAGGGATAAGCTTCTCTCTTACAGTGTGCTCTGCTGAATACCCTCTGAAAGAAGACAACCCTTGACTTGAATACTGATCCAGACTGGCTCCAGCTACGTATTAGTTATTACATTCATCTGGAACTACAGAAGAACTTCCAAATGGGACTTGGCTTAACTGTTCAAAGGAGTCTGTAGAAAAGACAAATTCTATTACCCACCCAGCCCCCAGCCCCAAATGCCCTGGGGATTATGACTTGTAAAGCATTACTGCTACTCATCAGCATCAGCTAAAATACATACATTTAACATTTGGAAATATGACGTTTAAAAAAGCACGTAGACTAGCAAACCTTCCGAGGAGGAAAAAGGGCCTGAGAGGCGAGTGGGTTAAAGCACCTGAAACATATAGGTACTTTTAGTTACTGTTACCATCAACATCTGCTTTTAATACTAAGATAATTAGTACACATATATGAACTATTCTAATATCAGTCCTAAAATACTTATATGCCCAGTCCATTGAATTACAAGGGCCAAGATTACAGAATTTAGTCTATTTAATGCTGACAACTTCCATGTTTTAAAAAACCAAAACTTGGAATAAAAATCAACTTTCTCTCTTCTGCCTCATAAGTGATAACAGGCCTAAAAACTGAAGAAAGTTTCCAAATTGCAGTAGCTACTTCCAGTACACTAATTTCTAGACCAGCTTTACATTTTGCCAATTCAAACTGTCAGAACAAATATGTCAGTCCAGATCTTTTATTTTTTAAATGTATTTGGTACAGGGTCTCACTATGTAGCTCAGACTCAAAGTGATGCCCTGTTTTCAACCTCCTCAGTGCTGGGATTACAGGCATGCGCTACCATGCTGGGTCAAGGGTGCCAGCTCAGCGCACCCGGGGGTGGGGCCAGCACAGTATATGGTGCCAGGGATCCAACCCCAGTCCGTCTCTGCACCTGCCTAAGCAGGCACTTAGTCCACTGAGCTATCTCGCTGGCCCTCTGATCTTGTTATATCAGCCTAATCTATCACACATTTGAGTCACTCAAAGTGAAACAGGAGATGTCACTTTATCAAGTAAGCAGTCATAAACCAGTAAGAATTAAGTATCTCTAAAACTGGCTATTTGGCCTCCCCAGTTTATTTAGTTGGGATCCCTTAACTCAGAAAATATTTGCTTTCAAGCACTTCATAAATCTTGGGCTTGATGTATTTCATGGAAGCAAAAAGTATAGAGGAAATGACACAAATGTAGATATACCAAGTTCACATTGCTTACCATACATTATGCCTTTTGATGGAACTAAATGACACCAGTGATCAAAGAATGGACTATAACCAGTTGCTGTAAATTGTCATAAAAACTTCACAGTAATCAGCACAAGAGGATATGAATTGCTTAAAACTACCATGTTTGAAGATGGCCTAATACATATTCCAATAAGCTAATGCTGCAGGTCCCAGCATTCAGACAGCCTATACCTTCCACTACTAGTGTACACCTGAGAATGAAGCTTGAACGATGCCGAAAGGATCAAACTCCCAAGTCCTACAGAGGACTTCTTCACAAGAGTTAAATGGCAAACCATGGAAGCTAATGGCTATTCCCGTGCCACTGCATTCTGATAATAGCCGAGTCAGTCAAAAACACTTCTAACAATGTATAGAAAAGAGGAACTGAATGACTGCAAAGCTGGGATATTGTTACAGGAAGTGTGGGAGTTCTGAAACCCTTGGCAGAAATTGGAAGTCAGCCATGGAATTCATTAGTTTGGGCAAGAACATTAATGAGGAAGCCCCCTCCATCTCACTCAAGGCATAAGCAGATTTTATTGTTAGAGGAAAATATACGATACTTATGTGAATGCTGCATGCGTGCATGGGAGCAAGTCATTGGAAATAGTAAACTGACTTTCAAAAAAAAGCCTTATTAAAATTTTAGAACATTACTTTGTAGGCCCAAATCAATTATTTCTCATACATATATAGAAAGACAATAGATAAGACTTACCTCAGTATTCCAGGGCTGCAAGTGTCAATTATCTTTGTGAAGCATGGAGGAAGAAGCATGGCAAAGTCAGATCAGCAAAGAGAAGCTTCATCTTAGTCCAGGTTTATCTTCTCCCTTATCCTGCATGTACTATAATTGCTACCTAGCAAACTGCAAGCAAGCAGCAGCAGCACCTGAGTTCCAAGTTTTACCCAACTTTTGTCAACTACCCTCTAGACAAAGGTATCCAGCAGGAGGTGGATGGCTAGAGCACTGAGTCAAGAGATTTTGGCAAGTGACTGGCCCTCTGTAGGCCCCTTTATTCCCCTTGCCAAGGGGGTGGTGAGGGACAGAAAGTATGGAAAGGAGCCCCAACAAACCTCCAGCTCTAGCATTGTATGACTTTTTAAAGCAACACAGAACTCAGACAATACAGAGAAAGGAAGGGCAAAGGATGTGAATGATCTATGATGACAATAGCTGCCTTCACATATCTAAGAGTGACTGGTAAAAGACATTATAATCTTAGGCTAACTGTGAGAAATTGCTGTCTAGCTCTGTCACAAACAGGTTCATGGTCAGCCTAAACAGGTACACTGTGCATTTTATTGGTGACTTGGAAAATCTGGTATTTTTCAGAAACTAAATTTTGAAACAAAACTAATAGGCATACAATTTGGATGAATAAAGCAACTGTATAATAACATAAGAGACTATGAAATGGCAATACTTTTTTAAACCACAGATTTGTAATATATTTGTTCACTGTGCAGAGGGATTGTACCTTGTACAAAATAAAATGAATTTCTCAAACTAACTGAATAAGAATGCCTACTGTTATGTTGCAAACTAAAAATATGCCTATCATCTACACTACAGGATTTTAGGTTTATTTTGTGTGGTCAATTTAAGCAGCTGCAAGAGTGAGAATTATGGTAACATATGCTTGAAAATAGTAATGAAAAGGTTGTTTAACAAGGGAGTCTCTGCCTTTAAAGTCATGAGTGGAACCAGTATACTCTTCTTCACGTCAAGAGTATTTTTGATCCACTTCCCCAAATATGTGTACTCCAGATGTCCATTACAGCTGTGCTCAGTTCCAGAGGCCCAAAAGTAAAACAAAAACCAAAAACAGCCCAAAGGTATTTCTATGGAACAGAAAAAGAGCAAGCGTAAGGGCCACCTAATTTATATAAATTCCACTAACAGCTTTCCACTAGATGCTCTCATCCAGTGTAGTCACTCTGGGTGCATCTGTCCTAAGACCATTTAAAACATAACTTTCTGACCAAATGGATAGAAAAACAACTGGATTCATTTTGTAACAAATTATAGTAAACAGAAACAAAAAAATTAATAAACCTGACTTATTGAATGCACTGAGTAAGTTTAAATTTTCTAAAATATGTATATAAATCCCAGATTTGGGCCAAACCAAAATATTCCAGCCTGCCTAGTCACAAAGGTTCATGATACTCAAAAGTTATTTCAATATGATGTTTAACCAAAAATAATACAGTTTTGCTGGTATCAAATAAGAGCCATTCTGAATGGATTAACAGGTAACTCTCAGGGGCTGGAGATTTACATTTTAGCGAAAGTCAAAACATAATCACAAGCTATTAAGGCTAAAAAAAGATACTCAGAATAATTTAATATTATGTCCTACAAATCTGAGACTACTGTATTACCCAACACCATAAATGGTAACCAAATGCCAACAGCTATAAGTTGTGTAGTCTAATACAAGAAGTTTCAGGAATGATACATTCTGTTAGTCATTCATCAGAGGGAAGACAGAAAAAAACACATTTAATCAGTGAGGTAAGAGGAGATGGAAAAATCTAAAAGGGACTGATGGACACTGATGGGGTTAATTATACTATTATTTATACTTTTGTATAATAATATATATATATATATTTTTTTTTTTTTGTCTTTTTTTGAGACAGGGTCTCATTATGCAGTTCAGGCTGGCCTTAAGCTCACTTTGTAGCTCAGGCTGGTCTTGAACTCACAACAATCCTCCTGCCTCAGCCTCCCAAGTGCTGGAATTACAGGCTCTTTTGTATAATAATATTTTATTACAAACAGAATTGTAATACATAATTATAGATGTCAATTTTTAAATAAATTTTTAAAAGACAAATGGGAATTCTCAGATTGCAGCTTCCCAAGCTAACCAGTATGACGTGCAGGTTCAGACTCCTCACTCTTAGACAGTCCTAACTGTTCTGACATAGGTAGGGTTGCTTAGGGGAAATATTAGGAATGTAAATATGAACAAAGCATATTCCCCACCTGAGGATCTTAACAACGTGGTGATTATAAAATGGCAGGGACAAATAGAGGGCTCTGGAGATTAGTGGGGTGCTGTTTATGTATTTTCTCCCTGAACTTACAGAGCTGTGCAGACTGAGTGGCATCCAATCCAAACCACAGAAGGTGGAAGCCCTGGTGTGCAGCTTCTGCGTCAGAGTTCCTTCCTATCTAGCACCTACCTCCGAAGCCACCGTCTAGCCAGCAGACAGATCTGTGTTGGTCTTAAGTATATGAACCTGACTCAAACACAGGAAAGGAATGCTGCTGAGTACTTTCACACGTGTAGGACACTGGTTAACAGCCAATACACAGGACATTTTATGTTCATACCTCTCTCAAGAATTATCAATCCTACTTAATAAATGCTCAAGAGCTAAAATCAAATATTTCAATTATTAATTGCCTTACATCAACGGCCAAAAAAATACCACGTCATGTGTACACACCAATCTATACACTTGGATTTAATCACTGGTTCTGTTGGGTAGTTCTGCAGGTTGATCTACTTTCTTGTATATATTAAAAAGATCATTAAAAACTTTTTCAACACAAAATGCTTTTATAAGTACTCGCTCAGACATAAACATTTTTCAAAGTACATATCAAAGTCAGCAGAACTTTTTAACAGCAGTGAACAAGCAGTTCTCGATTTACAATTGATGCAGCAGCCCATCAGATACTTCCCCCCTTAGCATATATGTGTACTCTGTTGCACATCAGGAAAACTAAGTTATATGCAAATGTTCTAAAAGCTTTCCTCTTATTCAATGGAATTAACAAAGAAGTAACATTTTAGTTAAGTTGTTGTAATAAAACCAAAAACATTTTGCACAGCATATGCATGACTTTTACTTATCTATTAAATTTAAGTGAGTTAGAATGTTTATTTTAGCTTTAGTATCTGAATAGAGTTCATTCAGAGAATTACAGAAGTAAAAGTTGGAATGAACCCCAGAAATGATCTAATCTAGTCCCATCATTAACTGGAAGAACATGAATGCAAAGCTGAAACAACCTATCTCTGTCACCCAGTCTAGTTCTGTATTAAATCTACCATCACCAGGCATGGTGGTACACACACATAACCCTAGCACTTGGGAGGCTGAGGCAGGAGGATCACTGAGAGTTTGAGGCTAGCATGGGCTACACAGTGAGTTCAAGGCCAGCCTGAACTGCACAGTGAGATCCTATACCAAAAAACCTAAATAAATAAATCTATAACTTTCAATGTTTAAGACAAATAGTTTAACATATTTTCTAATATATGCCTTGAATGTATTATACAAATATATCTCAAATATTCTTCCATCTAACTCAATCTCCAAGAAACTGGACACCCTTACTCTTACTCCCTGCATATAAGATGCAATGATATTAGCACATTGTATCACTTACTGTTAGCATAAGCCTCCTACAATCTGGGAGAACACAGCCTTTGTTTAAACATTAGAACAACAGCTCCAGTTTCTCTGGTATACTGTACGGTGAACAGGCAACGGCATCTGTATAATGCTTGAAACAGATATGACACCAGCACTTGCCCAACAAGGACAGGAAACTCAGTGCTCTCCTCTTTAGCACCAGTGCCACAGCTTCTTGTGTTGTCAGCCTAGCCAGTGATGTGGGGGAAGAGGATTCTTTCACAGTCTTTGATCATTTTTTTTTAATACAGTATATGGAGGTCATATAGGATCCTAAACAAAATTCACATTTTGTTTTGAATTTTTTCAGGCTTATGATATGTGTAACCCTATAGATAATAGACTTATTTTCCTCTGTTAAAATAATAAAATTTCAAAATCCCAAAACTGAAACCTGAACAGGTTGTATTAAGTTCTTGTCTGTATGTGTTGGCCAAATATATCTATATAGTATAGCTTTTCTCTTTAAGCTAGATGAAAGATGGTATCCTAATAGTTCAAACCACTAAAAGCATTTCTATTTAGTAAGTCAGCAAAGACAAAAATTAAAATGTTCATTTTTCTAACAACAAAAAAGAAATAGAATTAGCTGTGATATTTCCACTCTTAAGAAATCTAACTTTTCTATGGAACCTTCAGAACAGAAAAGATCTCTGGCAAAAGATACTGGCTGCCTGCTCTTTTTTACAACAACAACTTAGCACACTCAGTGAAATGTCTAATGGTAACTTACTCTTACATAGTGACAACTATTATTAGAAAAAAAAAAATCACAGAGAGCAGCTGAGACACTATCTTTTAAGTTTAAATCAAAGTACAAACCCTAAATGACTTTTACAGGATAACCTAAGAGGTTAAAAAAATGTTCAATGTTGCAATAACTAAAAAGGAGGATCAAGCAGCAAAATACTCAATTGTCAACTTGAAATAAAACAGAGATGGAGACTTCTCTTGTGTCTGATGACACAATTACACATGGAAATACAGAAACTATTTCCCTGATGTCTATTCCCTGATGTAACTGAGGCCTAACATTATGCCTGAATTCATATACTAATGCCCCAATTCAATGTTTACTTGACAATGCAAGCACTTATGAGCTTACTCATCAGAATCAAGCATTCCAGGGCCACATCCAAAGGATTCAAAAGAAAATGTAATCTGACAACATAAAGAACAGACCCCCTATAACTGTTTATTAGAGTGAGATATATTCCAAATCAACTAAAAAAAAAAAAAAAATCAAGTTACAGAGCATGCATAAAATACAAAGTAGCAATTTACAAATAGATAATAGTATCTTTATAACCAGTACATTAAAATAAAACAGCTACACAGGAAATGACTGACTACAGCAATGCCTTCCGTGCACCCCACACATCATGAGCACCGCAAAAGACAGAAGATTAACTATGAAACATAGTGAATCTATGCAAGCCCACACATACATATTTTTTCAGATATCCATCATCCTGAAGTTATCACTGCAGTTTCAGAAAACTGCAGAGAAGTGCTTAATCTTATCCACATAAGGAAATAAAACTAAGTTTAGTGTGCACATTTCTGAATGAGAAACTAGTTGCTCCACTGATTTCAATAATGTAGTAGAAAAAAAAAAATGACTTCAGGTCTCTATTAATGCCTAAGTGCATTCTATTTAAAATCAAGGTACTATTTCATTTTACATACTAAAGAATACATGCCTTTAAATGGTACCACTTGAGCATAAATTAATTTCTCACTGTATCCTTTAGACATACTAAAACCAAAGATTTAACTGGACTATATTCCATTATACACTGCAAACTCAAGTATTAGCCTTGCTAAAATAATCACCTGTGCCTGCTGGTGAACATGGTGATAAAACTAGGTTGCATTTCACTTACTTGAAGATTTTTAAACAAAATTAATATTTCAAAATTTGGTATTGCCTGGCAATAAAATGCCACATAATCTACTGCTGGGCAATGAGATCAGCTAAATGACTTGGGCTGTCTGCTCATTGCAACAGAGGTACTTCAGAAGGCTTTCCACTAGTCTCTCTAGTTCCTTGCCTGCCAGGCAGCACTGTTCAACTTATGGCCCCCTAACCATAATCCAAACTGTTAACAGTCTTTTGTGTTTATTAGGATAATTCCTGTCCACGAAAAAGTGCCCTTTCTCATCAACTATGATGCTTACAAAAATTAAACCGAAATGTACTACATAAACCTATTAAGGCATTTTAGAAATTGACTTCCAGAATCATGGAAAAATGTCACAAAATCCTGCTATGTTTATAGGGCAACTCTTAGATTTGTTGAAATATATGCTGCACTGAGAGAAGAGTGTACTACTTCTAAGAGTCTCTGTGGCAAAATAATAGCTTACTTCTAAGGTCTTCATTTGATTAGATCAAGACCAGTGGGTCTGAGCTTCAAGTGATAAAGTTGAACTATGTCCTATAAAGACAGCTTTCATGATGAAAAGTAAACAATAATTGAGGAATTCAAACATTCAGTTTATTAAACTAAGGCCAGTGAAGCCATAGCATGGAAAAAAACTGCAGTCATTCGGCACAAAGTGGATGATTTTATAAATCTAAAATCGAAAGATTTAAGACATAGAAGAATTCATAAGTATGAGGAAGTAAAGTAATAAAACACAAAAGTGACCACAGGAATTACAAATATATTTAAATCTCAGACCTGGGAAATGGACTATACACAGCCTTCTAGGGGAGAAGAGAAATGCCTTAGATGTTCTGACAGCACTGCACCTTTGGCTTATTTTCAGTGGTTGGTGGAACATGAATAGGAACCACATTGTTGCTTGGAGACATGTCATTTTCACGTCTGTCTGACATTTGCTTCTGAGACACAATGCGGTATATCTCTAAAAGAGAAACAGAATACTCAGCAAGAGTAAACCCATGAAGAGTTGTTATAAAAGATATGACAGAAGGTACACCCAACCAAGAACACATAAATTTAATGTTTTCCTTTCGAAGAGCCACTGATTAGAACCAACCATTATTTTAATATTTTTCTTTTTCATCCAGCACAGTGCCACAAGCCTGTAATCCCAGCACTTGGGAGGCTGAAGCAGGAGGATTGCTGTGAGTTCAAGTCTAGGCTGAACTACATAGTGAAACCCTGTCTCAAAACCAAACCAAAAAAAAAAAAAAAAAGTCCTTTCCATAAAAAAAGAAAGCTTTTCTATTTCAAAAGGAAAGATCTCAATTAAATATTTTTTAAAGAATTACATTTTATAGACATAGATCTAAATTAAATCATTTTAAGTATGTTCACCCTACTTTTAATATGTATTTTCAGTCTAGTGAGATAGCTCAGCAGACTACAGTACCTACTTAGGTAAGCACAGGGACTGTGGTTTGATCCCTAGCATCACATGCCACACCAGCCCCATCCCGAGGATGGGCTGAGCCAGCCAGAGTCGAGGCATAGCTGGGAAGGCTAAAGCAGGATAATCACTATGAGTCTGAGCTACGTAGTGAGACCCTGCAACAACCAAATATATTTAAAAAAATAACACAAACACACACACACACACACACACACACGATAAGAGCCTTCATTCAGATCCTTTTGATTGAAAAGGGAAGGGGATGGGAGTGTGCTGAGCTAAATGGAAAGAATTTACCCTTCTCACAATTAAGGTAGCAGCTAAAATCATCAGTCTGTGATTAAGCTGTACCTTTCATTCTAGGGTTTTTCCTCTAATGCCAATGGGCTGGATCTTCTTGTTCAAGAGCACAAGACTAAATGTGACCCTTGTAAGTTTTAACTTCTTTAAAAGTTGTTTTGAAGGTTTATGTAAGAAAAAAAACCCTGCACACTCTTATATAAAACACAAGTACATGTAATACTGAAAGGAAGCAAAGGGAGGCTTCTCACAGTTCACAGAGAAGTAAATAATTAAAGAAGCTTCTATGCAAAGTAAGACATTTCAGAAGTGTAGCGCAGCAGCCTGCAAGGACTCATTCTTTCAGAATGGATTACTGACACATTATTCTGAGCACCACAGAGATGACCTCAGGTAACAATGCCAACACAGCAATCAAGAGAAAGAAAACTACTGGTCAGAAAATTAGAAGCAACATTTTTTTCTCAGGTATAATCAGCTCTAGCAGCTCCTAAGTAAGTTACTTAGGAATCTGTATGTCATTTAAAAAAAAAACAAAAAACAAAGAAAAAGAACTTTGATAAGAAAATGGAAGCAGGTGCCTTCTAGCTGGTACCACATCTGATTAAAAATGATTAGCATTCCAGTGGGGGAAGCACCACAGGACAAGTACCTTGCTAAACCAGAGGCAAGTACTGTATTTCCCTTTCAAGGGCATGTTCTCCTTACTGAATAGGACACACTACATTCTCGTGCAGCACTTTTTCAAGGTGTCAAACCTGAGGTACGGTTAAAAAAGAAAAGGAATCCTGCCTTAAAGTTCTATCAGAATCTTGTGTAGAAGATCTAAATATAAAGTAGGATTAATATAAGACAGCTGGGGGGGGGGATAAAAAATAAGACAGCTCTAAATACAATGAAACAAAGCTAAATTTGAAGGACATACATCTATTTCTACTCTAATGGACATGTGAATCAAACAGCAATATAATTCTAAGGATATTAAAGCCAAGGGTTCCCAATTAGGGAACAAGAAAAGTTAAGATTAATTTCTCCAAAACTTGTGAAAACAGTTATTCCACTACTGGGGCCAGGGAGATGGCTCAGAAGAATAAGTGCTTCCCTGACAGGTGCAAGGGCCTGAGTTCAATCCCTGCTTCCGCCAAAAATCAATCAATCAATCAATCCACTACAGACTAGGTAGAAGCTTTTGTTAGATCTCTATAAACCCACTGTTCACCAAGCAAAGTTTCTCAAAGATCAAAAAGGATTCTGAAGCCAGGCACACCTGTAACGCTAGTATCTGAGAGACTGAGGCAGAAGGACTACTGAAAGTTTGAGGCCAGCCTGAACTGCACAGCAAGAGCCTATCTCAAAACAAAAGATTCTGATCTTATATATTCACATGTATTTAAAGTGAGGTTCCCAGGTGCCAAAAAAAAAAGCTACTCCTATACTTAAGATTCTGACTAAAGTCAATACAGGAAAACTTTAGCCCTCCACCCATTCCTCTGCCCCTTTTCTGAGGTGCGGGGGACTGAACCCAAGGCCTCTGTACTGAGTTGCATCCCCACCCTGCTCCCTTCTTTTGAAGGAAGGAAAGTCTTGCTAAGTGGCTAAACTGCCCTGCTTTGGTTCAAATTTGCACAGTGCTACTAGGATTACAGGTCTATGCCACCCCCTGGCTCTTTAGCTCCTCTTTAAAGAGGTAATAAGCTAAATGAAATAACATTCTTTCATCCACAGAATTAAAAATTTACTCTTCATAAGTCCAAAGGTATGTTGGACTTATTGATTATATGAAGAAATAAGACAAATATCACCTCAAACAAGTAACCAAAGTAAAAATACCTTTAATAAGTATGACAAGCCTGATATCACATGCCAGATAGGATGTACTGAGAACACGTCTGTGGCATCCCTGCCAAAAGTCTACAATATGAATTTAATCATGGAAAAATCATCTTACGGAATTTCTCTGAAATATCCTTTTTTTTTTTTTTTTGTCTTTTTGAGACAAAGTCTCACTATGCAGCTCAGGCTGGCCTTAAGCTCACTTTGTAGCTCAGGCTGGTCTCGAACTCACAACAATCCTGCCTCAGCCTCCCGAGTGCTGGGATTACAGGCATGAGCCACCATGCCCGGCTGAAATATTCAGATGTTAAGAATGCCATAGGTCTATTCAAAGACAAACACTAATAAAACTTTCAACAGTACATAATTTTACATCTTAAAAATTAAAAAGCTATTTTTTTCTTCCATCAACATTTGAGTATCTGGTAAATAGGTAAATACTGTTAAATTTAAGACAGAACTCAATCTAATGAGATTATTATTTTCTTTCTTTTTTCTGCACTGATCTTCCCACACTGGCATACAAGAGGAAAAAAGTTTAGAACACCCTAACTAACACCTATAAAACCACGCAGCAAACTATAACTCCACAGATCAAGACTCAGATCTATGGAAGAAGCTGAGGAAAAAAGTATAAGCAGGGAGAGCAGCAGTAAGCAACACTAAAAAGTCTTTGCTATCAAGCAACATTAAGCAGTAACTTAAGTTTAATCTATAGTAAATTTAAAGAAAAATAGCCAGATGTTGTTCTCCACCTGTAAGAACAAAACAGAACGCTTCTAACGTATTAGCAGTCATGTCTTTTTTGACAGTCAAGTAGTTCAATGTTAAAGTGACAACAGCGAGTCTCGAACGAGCAGGAGGCAGTTGACTGCAGTGGTGGAGCAAGGCCTAAATCAAAGGAACTTGTTTCTTCAAGCTCTTTAGGCAGTGATTCTGACAGTGAAGTTGACAAAAAGTTAAAGAGGAAAAAGCAAGTTGCTCCAGAAAAGCCTATAAAGAAGCAGAAGACTGATGAAACTTCAAGAGCTCTGTCATCTTCTAAGCAGAGCAGCAGGCAACAGAGATGATAACATGCTTCAGATTGGGAAAATGAGATATGTCAGTGTTCGGAACTTTAAAGGGAAAGTTCTAATTGATATTGGATGGATCCAGAAGGTGAAATGAAACCAGGAAAAAAAGGTATTTTTTTAAATCCAGAGCAGTGGAGCCAGCTGAAGGAGCAGATTTCTGACATTGATGATGCAGTAAGAAAACTGTAGAATCTGAGCCATAAAACCTGTACTGTTGTAGTTGTTTTACTCTGTCTTTTTACACTAGCTTTTGTTTTCTAAATGTTGTTTTCCATACTGTTGTATATTTGGATTGCAGAACAATTTGTAAGACGAATACTTTTTTTAAATGTGCATTATTGAGCTGGGCATGGTGGCACATGCCTGTAATCCCAGCACTCGGGAGGCTGAGGCAGGAGGATTGTTGTGAGTTCGAGACCAGCCTGAGCTACAGAGTGAGCTTAAGGCCAGCCTGAACTGCATAGTGAGACCCTGTCTCAAAAAAAGACCAAAAAAAAAAAAAAAAAAAATGTGCATTATTAAAAATGTTCTGAGTGAAAAAATAAATAAATAAAATGACAATAGCTAACTGCAGGTGATTTGACTTCATTTCACTAGTACACAATATCAGGCTAGAAACAGATCAGAAAGTGGGCTACAACTATAGCAAGGAACAGTTGATAAGGCAAGAAATGTCCCAATAGTAAAGACTACCTAAAATTTCTTTAAGTGAAGTTTTCATAGTTCTTACACAATACAGGCCATTAGGGTGACTTAACTCACCTTTTAAAAAACTATGATGCCAGGTGTGGTGGCACACACCTGTAATCACAGCACTCAGGAAGATGAGGCCAACTTGGGCTACCTAGTAAATTCAAGGCCAGACTACGAATCCTAGGGAGGCTCGGTGACTTGAGTTTCACAGTCCTGTGTATAAAAGCCCAGAACTCCCTGGTCTCTATATAGTACTCTACAGTTTGACTCAACAGAATTCATGCGAGTGGCTATAAAGAAAAAGTAGGACTTGCAAATTTGACTCTCTTGAAACAATTTGTAATGAGACTTGATACAGAAAAGATTCTAAAGTGCTGTACTCCAAAATGATCTGATGCCAGAGCTAGTTCTTATGGCTACTGTTCTTCTAATAACACAGAAGATTAAAATGACAGTATGTAAATCACCAATAATTATTTTAGCAAATATTTTTCATGCCTTAATTACCTGTTAGGTACTAATTGATCAATTAGTAATTTATCATTTAGTACCTTAATAGTTTACTATGTATCAGGAATAGTTAGGTTTTTCCCTTTTTTAAAGTTTTCTTTTTTTGAGACAGTATCTTGCTATGTAGTTCAAGCAAGACAGCCTTGAATTCAGTGATCCTGCCTCGTCCTCTAGAGTGCCATGATTACAGGTATGTGCCATCAGATTCTTCTCAACTCTTTATAAGCATTAACTCATACTGATATTTGAGTCTCACTGACAAACCACTTTGCCGTGGGTTGAGAAAGACAAAAACCTGCAAGTAGTAACAGTAAATTAAATCATATCATTAGATTTTTAAAATATAAGCCCTCTCAAAAGCAAGTAACTCTCAAAAACATATTTGAACTATACACATGAAGAAATTAAGGCCTATCTGGGCATGACAATATTCTTGCACTCCCAGGACTCTGGGAAGCTGAGGTAAGAGGATCATAGTCTCAAGCCAAGCAACTCAGCAAGACCTTGTCTCAAAAGGAAGGGGAAGGGGTCAGAGGAAGTAGCTCAGTGCAAAGGCCATAGGTTCAAACCCTAGTATTCAGGAAAAAAAAAAAAAAAAAAAAACACTTAAGGCCTAAAATGGCTACACAAGTTGCCTAAGATTATAAAACTAGGCAAAGAGACCAAAATTACCAAGTAGGCTTCCAAGTCCATGTTAATTCTCTGCCTTTACTCAATTTTTACAGAAAAATAATAAAGTCAAGGCATAGAATTCAATCCCTAGTACTGAAAAAAAAAAAAAAAAAAAGGTTAAAAATCTGTCTCCCATAATCCATGCTGTTCTAAATTAAAACTAATATACATATTGCACTAAATTAAAACTTTACAGTGTAGCAAGTGTCTCAGTTACTGTTCTCTCATTGCTGGAACAAATATTTGACACTCAAAATTAGGGAAGGAAAGGTTTATTTAGCTCATAGTTAATGGAGGTTCAGTCCATACTCAGCTGGCTGCCAGGCAGAGTGGCACATGGCAGACAGTAACTTCCTGGTGGCCACAAATAGCAAGAGCAAAGGGAGTGGCAGCAGCTCATGCAGCTAGCTGGCCACTCTCCCCTTCTTACACTGTGATGCAAATTACACACCCCAGGGCAGGTAGAGCACCTACAGGCATAATCAATCACAAATTCCAGAAGACACCTGCGGGTGACTGAGGCTTTGGGAGGAACAACTAGACTCAAACCACAACAGCAAGAAAATAAACAATTCCTTTTTAAAAAAATGCCATCAACTTTTATTTCTTGATCTTTAATTAATTTATTTGGTACAGGGTCTCACTATGCAGCTCATACTCATAGTGTTCCTCCTGTCTCAGCCTCCCCAGCCCTGGGATTACAGGTGTGCGCCATGCCCTGTTCAGGACAGCACAGCACACAGTACCAGGGTCGAATCCAGGTCCTTGCTCTTGCCAGACAGACACTTAAGACTGCTGAGCTGAGGTAGTCTCCCCATCCCATAAACAATTCCTTCTGAAAAGTTCAAATACAGAACTATTTAAATTACTCAAAACTTCACATTAAGACTATATTTGTTTTCTTGATACGGGCAATTGAACTGAGGACCTTCCATTTTCCAGGCAGGCACTGTGCCACTAAGTGATATCCCCGGGCCTAAAACTATAGTCTAATTCATGGGGGTAGGGGCGGGGGTGGGTAGGTGGGTGGGTTTGTGCATGTATTTTAGTATAGGGACTACAAGGTCTCACTACACAGACCAGACGTGTAGTGATCCTCTTGTTTTCAGCCTCCCAAGTGCTGGGATTACAGGTATACACCACCTTGTTCAAAGTCTTAATTCTAATTCATGGATTCTCCAAATATAGTTCTGAAGTTTCTAAAAATAATCCACCAAAATACTTACTAAAGGATTAAGACTGAATTTGCTGAATTTAAATTGGCCATTTTAATAAAGTCAGAGTAAATATGAGTCAGCACAAATAAAAGCCTCTTCTTACCCAAGAGCATGACCTGGTTATCTACATTCCCAAACAGCATGAACTCTGCCCCCTTTCCACTACTCATTTAAACTTCTTTAGGTGCAATCAGTGGCTGATTTCATCTACAAGCACACACTGCTTCTTCCTTTAAACTTTTTAAAAGGTACTTTTCTCTAGCAAAATTCTTCCTATTGTAATTTTCAAGGGGCACTTACATCTCTCTATAGCTCAGATTTCAATACTTATCTTCTGAAAACATATTTTAAGAAAAACAAAGTACACTTGAATGTAAGTTTGCACTTTGACTATGAAGTATAGAACACATGCAAGTGAACAAATTACTTTCAAGTTTCTTCCCACTATAAACCAGAGGATGAGGATAACTGAACTCAATGAACAGGGGTTATAACTAAGTTTGCTCTCTGCACTGCTCTTGCTATTGTAGTTCTCATATGTTGCAAAACATAATTTAGTTTCCCGATTCATTTGTTTAAAATGCCTACCTAAAACTTCCATTTCCTACTGGTATAACCTGAAATGTAAGTCTTACCTGTTAAAATTGTCTGGAAAGCAGCTTCTACATTTGTCGAATCTAAAGCTGATGTCTCAATGAATGACAAACCATTCTTTTCTGTGGGAAGACACAAAAAACCAGTCTTGTCAAGTTTTGCACTGGCAGTGCTTGAACCCAGGGCCTTGAGCCTTCTGAGCAAGCTTATTAATGGCAAGCCACATACCCACCCATGATCTACTTCTAGCAAGAAGGCAACAATGTTTATTTTCCTCTGATGGTGCTGGAGCTCTGAGCCAGGGCCTTGTACAGGTGAAGCAGATGTTTTACCACCAAGCTGCACCCTTAGTTCCTGGCAGGTTTTAAAGCAAGCGATGTGATCTACTTAAAATGATAGCATTTTATTGTAAAAACCAAAGACTTCCACAACTTCTAGAACAGCAAAGGCACTATTCTATTTATACTCCAGGAAATTAAAATTACCAATGAAAAGTTTTCATAGTCTTAATTAAGCTATTCATATCTAAATACTACCACTAGAAATACATGACATTCCTCAAAACCTTTTAAATATCCAGTTATTTCTGTTCTTCACTTTGCTTCCTACCAATTACACAGCCAAAGCATTCACTTATAATTCTGCAACTATGGGGTGGGGAGATGGCTCAGTGGAATAAGCGCTTCTCTGGCAAGCGCAAGGATTCCCTGAGCTCAATCCCCAGTTCTGAAAAAAAAAAAAAAAAAAAATCTGATAATTCTGCAACTATTTTGAAATCAAGCTCTCTCCTGGGAAGGCAATGGAGGCACACACCTATCATCCCCAATTCTTGGGAAGCTGAGGAAGGAGCATTGTGAGTACAAGGTCAGCCTGGGCAACTTAACAAGACCCTGTCAAAAATAAAAGAGCTGGGGGCATAACTCACTGGTAGAGTGCTTGCTTAGTACACAGGAGACCCATTATAGACAAAAGTGATTCTTTCCTGAGATACTAAAAACATTACTGAAAAAATATTCACAATGTAATCAGTAGTATAAGGTTACGACTTTTATCAGCCAAGAATACATCATGCTGCTTTTTGGTAGTTGTCCCTAACAAACACCCCTTTTATAATGGGTGGCAAGATACAGGGACCACTTCTATAAAGCCAAAAACATTATAGTCCTAAGCAATTGCATCCCTGTTGGTCCCTCCCACTACCTGAGATGCTGCTTTCCAGACTCATACACAGTGGCACTGGTAAAGTACAGAGATGTAGATGAAAAAGGGTCAGGAAGCACACAATAAATGGATACATTTCATCTACCTCTTCAAGGAAGGAAAAAAAAGGGGATATTTATATTCAAGTTTTGGCAGCAAATTCTCAAAATACTAGGGTTTTAAGAATCTGAAATTAAAAGCTAAATTTTCAAAACAACAATTCCTACTGAGTATTCATGTTTACCTTTCTGAAACTATTACAACCTATCCCCTCACTGGAAGAGTATCAAAACAGTAAGATGACTGTAAAATTATGGAATGCATGTTACTAACCTGCAAAAGCTCTGGCTTCATCTGTGGGAACTGCCCTGAGATGACGTAAATCACTCTTATTGCCCACCAGCATGATAACAATGTTACTATCTGCATGGTCTCTCAGTTCTTTCAGCCATCGTTCTACATTTTCGTATGTGAGATGTTTAGCAATGTCATAGACCAGTAAGGCACCTACAGCTCCGCGATAGTATCTAAAAAGAGAAGCACAGATTTAACTATCAGAGAAAGAAAAAAACAAGATGGAAGTAAACACCAGAACTCCAGATACAGATTATACATTTTTAAAAAACACCCACACCTAATATTGGAATACTTAAAATTATAAATAAAAACCAGTGTAGTAATTCTCCTCATGAGCCTGTGCTTTCCAGTTTTGGTTACATACAGTCAACCACAGTCTACAAATAATAGATGAAAAATTCTACAAGTAAACACTTCTTAAGTTTTAAACTAATGCTATCCTAAAAGTTTGATGAATTTTCTCACAGACTTCTTCCACCTTGGCCAACTTCCTGTCCATTAGTCACCTGTACCTCTCTGGGCTGTCAGATCAACTGTCACAGTATCATAGTACTTGTGTTCAAGCAATCTTATTTACAATGTCCCCACTCACAGGATGAGTAGCAGTGCTGGTAACTTAGATATGCCAAAAACAGCCATAAAGTGTTCCTGATTTCAGGCCCCCACTATGGGTCTTGGAATGTATCCAAAGGTGAGGGAAGGACTACTGCACTTTTCCAATACCCAATGGCAACCTACATCATAGAACTTAAAAACTGAGACTTACGCTGATGTTATAGCTCGGTATCGCTCTTGTCCTGCTGTGTCCCATATCTGTGCCTTTATTGTTTTCCCATCAACCTGGATGCTTCTTGTTGCAAACTCTACTCCAATGGTACTCTTGCTCTCCAGGTTAAATTCATTTCGAGTAAATCGGGACAGGAGATTACTCTTTCCAACACCAGAATCTCCAATAAGGACAACTGAAAACACAGATTAATGCTGGATGAATGAGGCAAATACATTCAGAATTATCATTATGGTTTCAATAGGATGGAAGTTTGTACAAGAAAAAAAGATAAAGCATCCTACTTCCAATAAAAGAAAAAACAATTTATGCTTCTTAACCTGTTTTTGCCTGCATAATGACTTCCACACATCATCAGCAAAGCACAGATACAGTACCTTGTCTGAAGCACAACTTTTATTTTTTCAGGGCAAAATACTAACCCAGGGCCTCACAAAAACCATGTAAGTGGTCTATCATTGAGCTACACTCTTTAAAAACACAATTTTAATCATGGGTACCCTAGGCACTGACAAGCATTAATTATTATCAATACAATAGCAATTTTTTCTAACTTAGGAGGTAATCATTTGAGAGATAAATCCCAAACTAAGTGAATAACTGTGATTTTAAAATGCATCGGACAGAAAAACAAAGGGTTTTAGTGGGTAGGAAAAGAATTAGTACATTCTACTTAAGTTTCATAAGTCGGGAAGAGTAATATGAGGACAGCTGGCAAGATGAAACACATTTATAATATGAGGCATCAGGGTTATTAACTTTGCTGCCATCAAAAACGACAGTGAGGGCTGGGAGATGGCTCAGTGGAATAAGTGCTTCCCTGGCAAGCACAAGGGCCTGAGTTCAATCCCCAGCTCCACCAAAAAAAAAAAAAAAAACACGACAGTGACCTTTAATAGTGCATTTATACTAGCACAAGGCTACAGAAAGCCCTCCTTCCAAAAGAGCCCTGCCTCACTAAGGGAAAAACTGGGCCCCTGTGAAGATACTAATAATTCTGACACACTGTGAGTCAAAGCCAGAGCAAGGAAGGCATGTACTTTCACTCATGATTTCATTAAGTTTTTAGGAACTTATTTTTATGATTTCTATAGGAGGCAGACTATTTATTGACTAATTCCCTACCACCACTGGCAACTGAATTCAGGGCCTTCTGAGTGAGCTACATCCCCAGCTTCCTCCTTGCTTTTTAACATTGTGAGACAAGTCTTGCTGGGTCATAATGCTGCCTGGGTGGGGCTGGAATTTGTGATCCTCCAGCTTCAGTCTCGCACAGTGCTGAGATTACTGGCTTGAGTCATCACATCTAGCCACAAAGTAAATTTTTTACCCGGAAGTTATTTGGGTACACCTGAGATTTTTTTTGAAATGAGGAAACAGGTAATTAAGACAAGTTGTTTGAAAGCATTTTTCTATCCAAATATAAAGATCAAAATGAATTCACCAGCTTATACAATCTAAGCTAGACATATTTTCATTTGTGAGAATTTTTATGAACATTTTTAGGAAACATTTATTCCCACTGTTGACTACAATGTTTCTTCTTACCTGTTTAAACTAACTGACAGATTTAGACATTAGGACTAGAAAAATCACACATGCAAGCTTAATAAAGCCAGTAAGTCCCACTGGCCCCGCACGCACGCACTCCCACCACTTTTTATTCCTCTTTCCTCCTTCCCTCATTCCATCTTCTCCCCTCCCCTTCCCTTTCTTCCATTCTTCCTTCCTTCCTCCCTTCCTTCCTTCCTCAGGAGAAAGTCCTCTCTCTATAATAATAAAAATATTTTTTAAAAAAGCCAATAAGACTGGGCCTTATTCAAAAGACCAGGATCTGGTGGTGCAGGTAGGGAGACAGGTAAAAATCTGTAAGAGTTCACTGCACTCTGGCCAGAGCAAAAGAGTCTATTATGCATTCTTTTCTTGTCACAGGATCATATACAAGCTGGCCTCTGGACAATCTTGGATGGAGTACATTATCAAACGAATCTCTCTGGCTTCCTCCATCTGCTGATTCAGCAAAATATACTCAGACAGCAGTGACTCCGTGCAGCACACAGAGACTATTTCTAACTATGCAGCCAGTTAAATGGTATCAAAGTGCTGTGGCAAACACAGATATCATATTAAATGCTTTTATTTGGATACCAAATGAAGATGATGTGAAGGTCACAAAAATATTTTTAAAAATGCACTTTCAATCTTATAATCCATTGACATTTTCAAGGTCCACCATTCTACATGTGAAGTTCCAGCTTCAGTAAGAGACTACAAATTTATAGGTAAACAAGATAGGTGACAGGCAAAACAAAAAACAAAATAAAATTTTAAAAAAGCAACTTTCATATATTTCACTGTTGCTTCTTAGTGGAAGAGGCTGCATGTTCTGCTAAAGTAATCTTTGAATCACTTCTGCCCTCACACTATCAGGATACAAAATCCTCCCTGAGGAGTAAACAGCAAAGAAAGGAAAACCAACAGATTACATTTATACCTGACAGACAGGCATGCCTACCATCAGGCATTATTCAGGAGAAGGTCAAATAAGTTAAGGTCAATGAATGTATCTAAGCAAGACATTTGACCACCTCAGAAAATTACAGCAAAAATAAAATCTCAAAGAAACCCTCTGCTCTCAAAAAAACCCCAGAACTTTCAAGTTTGGGCTTTGTCTTGTTCAAGCTCCACTTCTAAGTAATGATTAAAGTTCCTTATCACTACAACATCAAATCTCTTTGTCATCAGATAGCTAGGGAATTTGTTTTCTCAAAGTAACCTATTACTTATTATAAAAAAGCACTCATCAGAAAATAATCCAAAATTCATGAATGCTTTATACAGTATAATAGTTATCTCAAACAGACACAGACAGTATCACCATAATTAAAACAAAACAACTTGTTAAAAGGTACCTTAAATGACAAAAGGTACTGACTGCATTATAGTACTGCCAGAAAGAGGCTGCAAGGTGACAAAGAAGGGAGGCTGCTTCTTCTCAGCTACCAAAAGAGAAACCAGAAGAGGTAAGATTCCAATTAAGCCAAATAAAAAAAAAAATATATGTATGGATGACAGTGGATTGATGAATGGAATCCAAATCCATGTAAAGAATAAGTTATCTGAGCAACAATAAAAAACTTACTGATTTAAAAGACAAAACTTCATGAAACTATTTTAATCAAAATAGTTATTTAAATATGGATTTAATCCTCAAA
This sequence comes from Ctenomys sociabilis, assembly GCA_004027165.1. Taxonomy (NCBI): domain Eukaryota; kingdom Metazoa; phylum Chordata; class Mammalia; order Rodentia; family Ctenomyidae; genus Ctenomys; species Ctenomys sociabilis. The sequence continues at coordinate 1,229 of PVKA01009244.1, read as the reverse complement.
CCCAGGGTCTCCTGCATTCTACTAAGAACAGGCTCTACTACCAGGGACTTAAACCTCCAACCCCGTATTAAAATTTAATAAACTATATAATCACATCCTGCAAGATTTTTTATGCTGTCTGTAACTAGTATCTGAAGTTAAATTACCTCCATTAAGACATTTTACAATGACAGCTATCTCTACTAAATAACACAAACATAAGGTAAACAACAGCACCTAGACATTAAACACTGTTAGAATCCCTAATATCTATCATTACATAGTTAGCATCACCTGAATTTTAACATTTCTAACATATATTAAATTTCTCTATATAGTAAATCAGATTACTAATTACTATAAAATCAGAATATACACATTAATTACTATTTAATAAAAACTTCCACTTCTTCAAACACACTCCAGACTTATAGCTTTTCTGGCAAACTAATGAAATAAAGCTTAGTTCATTACATTACATAGTATACTAGTTCTAAGAGTTATCACCTGAAAGAATAACTGATCATTTTCATACTGCCTTTCATAAATGTGGGAGATATTCCTACTCCCTCAACTATATTCATGATCAAACCTCACAAAGTTCTTTGCTTGCTTTTTTGAAACAGAGTCTCCCTCCATGATCCAGGCTGGTCCTGTGTTCATAATCCTTCTGCCTCAGCCCCCAGAGTGTTGTGATTACAGGAGTGTGCCAAGCAAAGTCTTTAAAATAAAATGTATCCATTAAAGCTAACGTCTAGACAAGTTTTTCCAGATTCAGCAGAACATGAGTTGCTCAACCTTAAGTTGTAAAAGAAAAACTACCAAGATGCAAGACAGCAATGTTCCTATGACCACTTCTTCTGACAGTCAGCTGATGGTTAACTACTACTGACCCTCAATGAGACTAAAAGTCTTAAGCAATAGACCAGTATCCAGATATATTCAGAAAATTTTACTCTACTACTACTCGTATCTCCCACAGTATTTGTAAACGGGAACAATGACTGATACTTATTTCAGTTGTGTCCCACAGGGCCTTAACCACATTGTCTACTTATAAAAGATTAAAAAGTAAAAAGCCCCCCAGTCTCACTGTAGAAATTAACTCAAGATTAATATTTTCAAGAAAAAATACTTAATTTAACATATGTATCTTTCTCTCCTCACATAACATATTTAAACTATTCCATCGCACACCAATAAAAATATCCCTTTAATTTTAATTCCCTTGACTATTAAGTTTACTATGT
>PVKA01009243.1:0-69253 GCA_004027165.1 Ctenomys sociabilis | reverse complement strand
ACAATGTATGAATATATTCATTATAACCACACTACTCCAAAGAACTGTCAAAAATTGCACAAAAGTTTGAATAGCAGATACATAAAGATGTAAGAGTAGATACAAAAGGAATAAAAAATGAAGAATCTATGTGGTGAGTTATAAAGCTCTCTTAGAAATATCTTTTGTACACAGTATCTCTTTCTGATAATTCTTGATCGTTTTTATAAAATAATGCTAATTGTTCTTTTAAAATTGTATCTTTTATGATGTTGTAAGTGACATCAGCCTTTTAATTGCTATATAACTTCTTTTTTTAACACTCAGACAAGAACAAAGTTGACTCAGGTTGATTGGCAGATTTTTATTTTTCTCTCAAACTATAGACATCTAAGATCAGAAACTGCTGATAATTTGCGCTGCTACTTTAGGATTCACTTTCATTCTACAACTGGTTGAAGCATGAAATGAGCTTTAAACTGAATTGAGTGGAACTGAACTGAAATGAAATAATGTGATTTCCAGCAGGCCCGACGCCTTCAGCACGGAGCCGAGGCCCCACGTCTCCTCCAGAGGCCTAGGAATGATGGCCACATGTACAGCCCACGCATGCAGCGCCCCGAGGCTGCCACGCTTCACCAACAACAACCCACCCTCTTTCTACAGTCTACTCTGCTTCCTAGGAAGCTGAAATGTTCTGAATTATGTTTAGAGACAGCTGTCTGCTAATTGCCACCATGTATGACTTCATTCAAGAGTACTCTCTATTGAAGTCAGACGTGAGGAGACAAAATTTAAAACACAGGGCAGAAAGAAATAGAAGAAAAAAGAATTTGAATTGCCCTTGCCAGTTTCCCCTGGTTCACCTGGTTTACTTCTAGTTCTTGCACTGACATTCTGTTCTCACCCTCATATTTCAGCATTTATTGATTGTCAGCTCTGTACTGAATGCCTTTTGTATAGCTTCACAGTTGATCTTAACAACAACCCAGTATTATTTCAATTATTCACATGATTATTCATATTACATACTAAAATTAATATATAAGCTTCTACATAAGAAGAAACTTGGGACTTGCCCAATGATGCCCCACTGCTAAGATCTGAGCCACCCGAGCCACACTAGACCCATGCTGACTTCTGATTCTTGGAATCCACTGCCATGGACAGTAATGGTGAACTGCTGGGACAGAGCTTGTGCTGTTCACATACAGTCTAGCCAGTGGCCCATGGGCAGCCAAGCAGGAACCCACCAGCGTGGGAGCAAATTTCTCTTTATTTGGATCTTTGCTCTGTACCCCACCTCAACACCAAAAAGCCATCCCAGCAACTGGCCCTTCTTTCACCTTACACTTCTCCTGTCTACCTTCCTCTCATCCCACCTCCTTCATGAAAAACCTGAAATTATATGGAAGATAACTGCTTCATAATTTGAAAGACAAAAATTAGTTCATGAGATAGTCTACATTAAGTTTTATGGTCAAGTCGTCCTGCAAACCAAATTAGAGCTTTGTTGTCAGCTATCTGAGAAGGCAAGTAGATGTTTATCAGTAACTTCTCACCAGGCCCGTCTCTTCCTTTTGGCAGCATATGTGCAAATACAGTAACAAACATATTGAGTTTCTTTTCTTAGCCATATAAATAACTTCATAAAATTATAGCTGAAGGGCCAGCCAGATAGCTCAGTGGATTAAAAAGTCCTGCTTAGGCAGACACAGGGACCGGGCTCAGCCCCCGGGATGCTGTGCCAGCCCAACCTCCAGGGCACATGGAGACAGAGATTGAGACTGGGCATGGTGGCATGGGCCTGCAATCCCAGCCCTTGGGAGGCTGAAAACAGGAAGATCACTATGAGTCTGATCGATGTAGTGAGACCCTGCAAATCCTGTACTCAATATAAAAAAAAAAAAATTACATCTGAGTTTTGTGACAGATAAGTGCTCTTTCTTCCTTCCTTCCCTCCTTTCTTCAGTCTTGGTTACTACTTAACTGAGCATATTTTTCTTTGTGAGTTATCAGGTGATGAATTTGTGTTTAGAAACACAAGAAGAGTTGATCCTAGTTGTTGATTCTTTCAAGTGCTTCCCATGCAAATATACGTTTGTTCATGAATTCTTTACCTACCCCTATGTCTTCACGAGTTCCTCCTACTTTCTCTTCCAGGAGATTGAGTGTTTCTGTTTTAATGTTTAGGTCTTTAATCCATTTTGACTTTAACTTAGTGCATGGTGATAGAGCTGGGTCAAGTTTTAGTTTTTGGCATGTAGAAAGCCAGGCTTTCCAGCACCATTTGTTAAAGAGGCTATCTTTCTTCCAGTGAGCTTACGTAGCCGCTTTGTCGAAGATCAGATGGCTGAGTGAGATTGTAGATGCCTCTGCATCTTCTAATCTATTCCACTGATCCTCAGATTTATTTTGTTGCCAATACCATGTTGATTTTATCACAGTGGCTTTGTAGTATAATTTCAAGTCAGGAATTGTGATGCCTCCTGCCTTGTCTTGATTGGCCAAGATTGCCTTTGCTATTCTAGGTCGTTTGTGGTTCCAAATAAATTTTAGGAATGATTTCTCTATGTCTGGGAGGTATGTTGGTGGCAGTTTGATAGGGATTGCATTACACATGTACAGAAATTTTGGGAGTATGGCCATCTTCACAATGTTGGTTCTTCCTATCCAGGAGCATGGAATATCTTTCCATTTTCTGAAATCCTCTATAATCTCTTTTCTCAGGGTGTTGTAATTTTCTGGGAAAAGATCTTTGACTTCCTTGGTTAAGTGAATCCCAAGGTATTTCATTTTCCAGGGTGCTATTGTGAAAGGTATTGTTTCTATTGTTTCCCTTGCAGTGTGCTTGTGATCTGTGCAGAGGAAGGCTATACACAAAATCATTTCACTTGCTAAGTATGCAGGTGTGTGTGCTCCAGAGTCCTGGAACATAGGTGCAGGCTGAGCATTAGCATTGGGGCGAGATTTACCCTCTGAAAATCCCTCGCCCGATGAGGCTATCCAGAGGGCTCTGTAACTGCTAGCATTTTCACAAAGCGCATCTGAAAAAATCTCTTCTTTGTAAATCAGTTTCACTGGGAAGTAATTTATTCATTTGAATTCTAGGTAACATAATCACTTTGATGTTCTTCTTTTTCATTGAAATCCATTAAAATAAATCTACAATTGGAAGATTAGCTAAAAGATTAATGTCAACTTCTTTAAAAACAAAATTACTTGAGCAGAATTGTGACTGAACATTATGTGCTTCTTTGTATTGCTGCTTTTTTATTCTGCTCTGTTTTTCCAAGTTGGTTATTTTGTCAAATTGTTAAATGTATGTAATTCATTTGCACATTAGAAATGCTACCAGGTACCTTTGCCCAAAATGTGAGAGATTTCCCCCTTTCTTGAAGTGACCCTTTTCAGTTTTTATACCCTTTTCTTGTTCATAGTTATGTCCATAGCTTATATGATTAATTTTGATATTTTCTGCTTAGGAATAATTAATGAGTTTCCCTCTGCAGAAGATGGAGATTCGGTCTCCCAGTCTCTGAGCCAATCTGACCTCCCAGCTTCATTTTATGCTAAGTTTACAGAGATTACTATCAAAATTCATCAGATGTGTGTATTTATGTAAATGAGCCCTATGTTACTCTAAACAACTTTCACATTCTTATTGAGTACTAACTTGCTTTTACTTAGAGTTAATCGCTATCGGGCTTTGCTTGCTTATTTATGCGCATACATACCAATAGCATCTGCAAAATTTTCTTCAGGTATCTCAGCTTTCCTTCTTTTTATTTTTATCAGCAGCGCTTGCAGTGCACGGTGATTAAGTTCGTCATGGAGAGCTTGTACACGTGCCTAATGCATTTTAGCTTTGTTGCTGTTGTTGTTCCTGTCCTTCTCCTCTTTCAGTCTCCCATGCTCTCTCCAATCCCGCTTCTTCCTCCCACTTGCGAAAGTTCCATTTCAACCTTTTTCTTTAATTCTCTCTTTAAACCTCTGCACTTCCTTTCAACCCCCTACTCCCTACATTTCTTGATTCCTTTCCCACTTGAAAAATGTGTTCCTACTTCCTGTTGTCTCCTTTTTTATTCTGCTCTTTTATTTTAGATTTCTCATATAAGAGAAATGGTGCAATTTTTAATCTTGTATGTCTGATTAACATTATGGTCTTAAGGTTCCATCGTTTACCTATAAATGACTTAAGTTTATCCTTTATGACAGAGTAATGTTCCTCTGTATATAAATACAACATTATATTTTTTTTTGTTTTTTTTTCCATTTATTTTTATTTTATTGAAATACAAATGTCAATCAGACAGTTTTAAAACACCATAACCATACAGAGTCGATGAAATAATACATTGCAAACTGTTTTCATAATGTTTTGGTATTGTACAAGGTGCATACATGATATTACATTTACAGATATTATTTTAGCAGATATCTCATCAGTGAATTAACAGTGTAGCTGCTTACTTATCTTTTTATACCTGAATTATATCAAAAATTCAATAATTATTTACCTAGTGGATGACCATAGCACTAAAAGCTGACATAATATCCTGTCCAACCACCATTAGTGCAGATGGGGCCTACAGGGTCTCACTACACAGACAGGACTTGTGGTGATGCCCCTGCTCTCAGCCTCCCAAGTGCTGGGACTACAGGCACGCGCCACCACACCCAGCCCCAGCCATCAGCTCAGAGTGCCCAGAGGTGGGGCCGGCGTGTCACAGGATCAAGCCCAGCCTCTGCACTCTGCCTAAGCAGGCACTTTAATCTGCTGAGCAATCAGGCAGCCCTCCACTGTGGTTTTTGTATTACGCATTGCTGTCCTCAGTGAACTTGCTTAGATTGCAGACATCTGCATGCAGAGTTAGTCAAAGTGAAAATTCTAAACATTAACTTCTATTTTCAAAAAAAACTGATGGAAATTATTAGTATAATACCACTGCCATCCTGTACATATACTTGCATGATTTAATTCCTTCCTTTTTTCCTATCTTTTCTTCTTTTATTTTCATTATTTAATCCTTAACTTCAGGTTCTTTCCATTTACTATAACTATTATAGCTTTCAGGTTTTATTGAGTTTTTCTGGTTCTTACACTAGGGAGACAATACAAAATTTACACATGTGGGTCTGTTTACTTCACTTATGGATATAGCTTCTAATTACATTCATTTACCTATAAAGGCTTCACCTTTGTCTTTATAGCTGAGTAATACTCCATTGTAAAAAAAAAAAATCCCACTTCTTTTCCATCAATTCCTCAAGTAGTGGGCATTTTGGTTGTTTCTAAGATTTGGCTATGACAAATTGTGCTGCTATTGCTATAAACATGTTTGCCCCTATATCATTATGGTAGGATGTTTTCAGTTCTTTTAGAAAAACACCCAGAAAGGGAGTAACTAGGTTAAATGGGATTTCCAGCACTAGTTTTTTGAGGAGTGTCAACACCGATTTTTATAGTGGTTGTACCAGTGCATCTCCCCACCAACACTGGAAAAGGGTTTCTTGTCCGTAACAGCCTCTCTAGCATTTGGTATTAGTTGATTTCTTTATGATAGCAATTCTTTTGGGATGAGATGGCATCTCAGTGTTGTTTTAATTTGCATTTCACAAATGACCAGTGCTGGGGAGCATTTTTTCACATATTTATTTGCCACTTGTATTTCTTGCTCTGAGATGTGTGTGTTCATCTCAGATGCCCATTTTTGGAGTGAGTCTTTGAATTCTGGGGCTTAATATTTTTTTAGAATTTTATAGAATATAAAATTCTATATATTCTAGACAAAAAGTCGTTTTCTAAGTGAATGTTGGTTAAGAGTTTTTTCCCAGTTTCTGGGTTGTCTTTTAACTCTGTGATTTCTTTTAACATGCAAACAATTCTCAATAAGATGAGAACCCAGTTGTTGACTCTGAAGAATTTCCTCTGCAGTTTGGTTTCGGTTGTTGAACTCTCTGCTATCCCTATGTCTTTAAGATTCCCTTACTATCTCTTCCAGTACATTTAGTGTTTCTGTTTTTATATTTAGATCTTTCATTCATGTTGACTTTAATTTAGTGCATGGTGATAGACCCAAGCCTAGTTTTAACTTTCAGCATGTAGAGAACCAGTTTTTCCAGCACCATTTGTTAAAGAGGCTATTTTTCTTTCAGTGAACACTTTTGGCCCCTTTGTCAAAGATAAGATGACTGAGTGTATTTGTAGTTGTCTCTGCATCTTCTAATCTGTTCCATTGATCCTTGGGTCCGTTTTTGCCAGTACCATGCTGATTTTATCATAGTAGCTTTGTAGAATAATTTCAAGTCAAGGATTGTAATGCCTCCTGCCTTTCCTTTGCTGTCCAGGGCTGTCTTTGCTATTCTAGGTCTTTTTTGGTTCCAAATAAATTCTAGGAAAGTTCTCTAGCTCTTTAATGAATGTTACTGGTTTTTTTTTATAGAGATTGCATTAAATATGTGTAAAAATTCAGGGAGTATGGCCATTTTCACAATGTTTGTTTTTGCTATCCAGGAGCAAGGAATATCTTTCTGTGTTCTGAAATTCTCTTCAATCTTTTTTCAGAGTATTGTAATTTTCATTGTATAGATCTTTCACTTGCTTTGCTAGATTAAATACTAAGTATTTCATTTGTTTGGATGCTATTGTGAAGGGTATTATTTTTCTAATTTCTCTCTCAATGAGTTTGTTGTATGTGTAGAGGAATGTTATTGATTTTTAGGTGCCTAAATTACCTCCTGATGTGCTACTGAATTTGTTCATTAATTTTACAAACTTCTTGGTGGAGATTTTTAGGGTCTTCCAAGTAAAGTATCATGGCATCTGCAGAAAACGACAGTTTAACGTTTTCTTTACCTATTGTTATTCCTTTTGTTTCTCTCTTCTGTCTAATGGCTCTAGCTAATGATTCCACAACCATATTGAAGAGATTTACTATTAATCATTTGTTACAAGTCAAGAATAGCCAAAAAGGAGGACCAGATGTAAGAGAATGACTTGAGGCGACGCTGTCCTCTTCAGGGATGCCTGTCTTGTTACCAACTAAGCACATTCTGAAAGCTTGAGAAAAACAACTCTCTTTAATAACCAGCTTCTGTTTCAGACAAATCACTGGACTAACCAACCATGTAGACGTCTTCACCTGCCCCGTCCTATAAACAGAATGTAGGACAGAACAGGGCAAAACCAGTTCCAACAACAAAATGTGTTCTACTGACCTAGTATTCGGCCCCAATTCATTATCATCTACTGTAATACATTATCTTAATAAATTCCTTCCTTCAATGGCCATTTTGGGTCTAGCCTATTAGCAAATTGGAATTAGCACAAATACAATTTGAAAAAAAGGAAATTCATCACCTCTGAAAAATCAGACTGACCCACCTTTGCTTCCAAAGAAAAGTCATGAATAATCCTCCTACTTGTTGTCTGAGATCCTCCTCACTCTTCTCTTTATATTTAAAAGAGTTCTCAGCCTTTGTTTAGATTAAGAAGCTGATCAGCGAGTGTGTCTGCTTCTCCTGCTCCTGATGAAATATAAAACATCTTGCACTGCCAGAACAGTTCTCCCATCCAGTCCCATGACTGCAAGAAGGAAGAAGGCACAAAGTTGAGGTCAAAGTTAGCAACAATTGTGCTGAACATATTGTCTGCAAGTGTTCAAGAACCTGAAAGTTCTCCAGAACTTCTTCTTGTTTGGTCTTATGAAGATGCCATCACTTAAGCAATGATTAATTTAATCATTCTTCAGGATAATGAAGTCATTCTCCAGCCCCTGTCCTCAAAGGAGAGACAGGAGAGTGGAGCTAAAATTCTAACTTTCAACCATCGGATTGGTTCCCCTGACATACAACCTCTTACTGAGGCAACATTAGCTACTGTATCTGAGGTCACAAAGCTACTAATTAGCCTATTACCCTGCAGAAAGACACATCACTCCACAGGTTGCAAGTGTCTTGGAAGATGTACCTTGAAACCAATATTGGTAGAAATATGTTTCTTATATGATGCCACAACTTTTTCAAATATATAAACTATTTTCCACAATTATGAACAATTCACATTTTTCTTTTAATGAGAACTTTATTTTATCTATTATTTCATATTATAATGTCAGGACTTTTAAGCAATGTGATTTTTCTGATTTTTTTTTTTTTTTTTTTTTTGCATTTGACCTTTTTAATCTTGGTCTCCTTCATTTCAATCTAAATCTTCTCCTCTTTGTTGACTACTTCATTTTTATTCTTTATTCCTGAATCTTTTATTTTTTTCTGTTTATATCAAATCTATTCTTCTATACCTTTTTTTTTGTTTTATAATATATTTAGTACAGGTCTACAGGGTCTCACTAAACAGATCGGGCTCATAGTGCACCTCCTGTTTTCAGCCTCCCAAATACTTTGATCACAGATGCACATCACCACACCCAATCTCAGTCAGTGTCTCAGTGTACTCGAGGGCTGGGTCAGCACAGCATGCCAGGGATCGAACCCCAGTCCCTCCACCTGCCTAAGCAAGTGTGTTAGTCCACTGAGCTATCTGGCCAGCAGCTACTCTTACCTTTTATTAAAACAAGATTTGTTTTTCTCTATAAATATCCTTGTTTTCTCCCAAGTTTCTTTTCCTGTTTTTAGCATTGTTCATTTTTTTACTGAGAAAGATGCCTTTCTCAGATAATTAGTGATTTTAGTGCTCATGTTATAAAAAAGTTCATTGAGAGATGTTATATATAAGTTGATTGAGAGACTCATAAGACATATCAACTATCTGCTGGGACTTTATTGCCTGGACATCAAGATCTAGATGTTTATTTGGCAGCCTGAAAGCAACACACACACACACACACACACACACACAATCATTGTCCTAGTGATGTTGCTTAAAGAATACTCTTATAACAACTTTTTCCCTTCAATTAAAAACCTAACCTTCTTTTTGGAGAATCAAAGTAAAGAAGCATTCAGGTGTCTCAAAACTCAATATGTAAATATTCACTTAACTTCAAATGCTACTTGCACTGTCAATCCTTCCTAGAATCTTCCAACTCAGGACCCTCTGTTTACCCACACAAAACTAAGGGTAACTGAAATAAAGATAAATTAGTAACAGTTTAATAAAATGACTCATCTTCCAAAGGTAAAGGCAGTATATAAGGAAATCAGTTAGTGCTCAGCTTCCACCTGTTACAACCTGTAGACCCAGAGGAGGAAGCAGAAGAAACCTGGAGTGGAAAGTTCTGTAGAAACTATGACCTTGTGAGCTGCAGTGGAAAAAGGAAGTCATCCAAGCTAACATCCCAAGGAGGATAAATATCTGGATTTACTTTTGAAACTGCTCTGCTCTCTTGTTGGGGTTGTCCATTGACCAAACCCATTGGGAAGTCAAAGTATAGAGGGAAACATGAGCTTACCCATTTGGGGTTCCCTTTATGCTAAGGGAGGATAGAAAGGGTAAAGAATAGAGTTAGAAAGGCAAATTGAAGACATTTAGCACAGATTCTCTGGAGAAGAACCTTTAATACTATGGTAGGGTTGAGCAGGGCAGTATAGATTGTTTAGAATAAGAGTGAGAAATCAGAGCATCTAACTACTTCTGAAACTGAGATTGACCAAGTCTCCATTTTTGCCTGTTCTCAACCTTACTCCCAGATGTGCCCAACACTGCTGCCAATTCCAGAGGCTGTCAGCAGTTTGCACTGGCAATCAGCTTTCTCACACTTGTGGGGAAAAACACCACTTATCTGATATTTGGATGCTAAATTTTGGTGACTGTTCTTCTTCAATTTTTCTTCCTCGAACTCTTTCTAAAAATGCTGTAACAGTCCAGTGCTGCTTAAGAAAGGAGCAGAGGTTGATATGTATGGTCAATCTTCCACCTTTCAATAGCCTTTCCTTATTAATATTTTAGGAGTTTGAAGTAACTAATAAACCTTTAGTAATAATTATATCTGGTTCTTCCTGATAGTGTTTCAACCTTATCTGCAGGTACAAAGCTCAATGTGGAAAATTTGAATATTTCTCACAACCTAGGAGAAAGTGATGAGTGAAGAGGTACCCATTCAACAGCAACAACCATAACAGAATAAATAACAAGGGATTAGGAATTTCCAATGAAAACAGTGAACACATAATTTTTCAGATTAGCTGTACTAAAGCCAACAAAAAAACCCTACCGAATGAGTTCCAAATGTGACATTTTTGAAAAATGTCACAGTGATTTGCACCCTTGAAAATGTCTCTATAGTGCTTTTACCTAGAGAATAGTAATACCTGGGAAATACTTTCCTCCTTTACAACCAGAGAGTTGTGGAATTAATTTAGGTTCATGACTCATCATTGATCTTGCAATTATCTGTGGTGGACTCTTTAATACGTGGTCTGGTCTGTAGCTATAGAGAATGAGTTTTTTGGTCAGATTAAGAAACTTCTCATTGATTTTAGGATGAATAAATTTTATGTCAGCACACATTGTGGTCATGGCATTAACTCTGTAGTCAGCACACATGTGATCTCCAATTCAGTCCAACAGAACAGTAAAGACACGTGAGAAAGATTAGATTTTAGTTGCCAGTTACTGAAACACAAGAAAACACATTGGTACATTAATAGTAATACACCTACTGTGGCTTTCCTGTGTCACAACATACAGGGCCCAAAGCTAGGTTCAGGACACTAACATGATCGCTCCAGGTTTTTGTATTAAACAATCACACTTTGACTTTGGACCAGCCTCCCACTCTCTGACTTAGAAATTTTGGCCCAGAGCAGTACTTTCAAAATAGTTCAAGTATTTCCCTCGGGTCTTTCAAACGTTATTGAGGCAACAGATAGTCTATAATAATAAAGTTAAATTTTTTTATTTTCTTTCCAATCCTTTTGCTTATACTCATGATCTCTCCTTCAAAATATTGAATATAGGATTTGCAGTAATGTGGAAAATATAGTCAGTTATGCTGTAATATGACATATGTTTCTGAAAATCCCCAGTGTTATCCAAAATCATGCAGTTAAGGCCACTGGGTTTATGAGGAAATGGATTTAGGGAAATAACTCAGAAACACCATCATGTACATTTTATAAAAAAAAAACTAAAAGAAATATAATAAGATCAGTTTAACACATGAAAGGGTTAGGAAATGCAATGAATATCGTGTTTTATCTCTTAAAGTCCTGAAGTATACTTGGGAAACTTAGGAGAGATGGTGAAGGGGAAAAAGTCTTTTCTGAGAAGAGGTGGAATGTGCTAACATTAGGGACGGGTGAGGATCACTCAGAGTCGTGATGGGCTGATATCAGTGGTCAATGTTTGAGGGTTTTAGGTATTTGTAAGAGACTTTAGATGCAACAATATCAGAACTCCATAGCATGTATAGGCAGAGAACAGGCTAAGTTCCATCACCTAGTAATGATTTCATCTGCTCACACACTTAAAATAAAGTGATGCCGCTAACCTCTACTTCTGTGGAGGAGAGAGCAGCCTCTTTTCTCTCTCCCCACAGTGCCGACCAGCAGTAGATGCCCACGGACACCTGATGATCAGACACTTTACATTCACTAAAATACCAGTCATATCACGAGTCCTAAGATCCTTATTGGGTACAGAATCTATAAACAGAAAAATAAATCCAAGAGGAATAAATTGACAAGAGGACTTGATAGTGATATCTTAAAGCCACAATATAATTATAAATATCACACAATTTTGAAACATAAGGCTCTAATCACCTTGTGAAGGTAATTAGATGAAGAAAGGATGTACATAATCTAAAGACATATGGCAGAGAAGACAACAGAGTAAACGATGAGCTATAAAATACAGGGCCCAGAGAAATCTTCACTGATTTATTTCTGCATCAAGGATGTATGGCCTAATGTTTCTATGACTCAAATTTGCAAATTAAATTCTTGCCTATACTTGTTTCCCAAGACACATCGGGCCCTTAAAGACCAAAGAGAAGTATAGCTGCTTTACAGGATCAGTGGGGCTACTATGGCAGCTTTTAAGCTGCACAGGCAGCAGAAGGAAACCAGCTAAGCCAAGAATGCTCTGCACTGTTTCTCAATTGAAGTCAAATATTCAGATGTTTCTTTCAAGAAGCAGCTACTTAGTTTGGTAACTAAGATATTTCATTCACTGTCATTCATAATATTTATTCACTCTATTCTGTTTAAAAAATACTTCAGCTTAGGAAGATTGTCAGTGTCAGCAATTTTTGATGAAAAATATCGAGATTTTATGTACCAAACAATCTATTTCCAAGTTATAAAGCTGATATGAGATTGCCAGAGCATAAAGTAAAATTTGATACAAATATATAGAAAGGTTTTTGAATAGGTATTGGGGAAGGTAAAGATCTATCACAAAGTCAATATTTTAAAGAAGTTTGTAAATAAATCAGTAAATTAGAAATCAGAATATATGTATCATCATGTACTGATTGAAGGACTCAATTCCTTTAATTAATTCATTTAATTAAATGTCTTTATTTATTAACTAAATGGTTAAATACAATTGTTTGCACTAAACTACATAGTAGAGGATGAAAGACATATAATGCACCAGGGCCCAAATATGTAATGTGATTTCCATGATCAAAATGCTCAGTGAAGGATAGGAAGTAGAGATAGTATGAAAGAAGCCTTAAAAAAACATTGATCTAGTTTCAATAAGGAATGGTGCTATGAACAATAGAGCCAGAAATTAGAAGGCATTTTTTAGTTATACGCTTCTGGGTAGGACAGCATTGGCCTTTGTTGCTTTCCAGTTTTTAAGCAACGAAGCACTATTAGTTCAACAACTCAACAGAAAAGTCTTAAGGTCTTATACACAACGATCCCGTAGCTATGAAGCATATTCGTGACATACTCCTTGCCTTCCCAGAAATTGTAATCCGGGCAGGAATAAAGAATATCATAATATAATAGCTAAATATAAAACAATTGCACAGAGACACTGTCACACTTTCCTTGATACACTGTCTTTACCAATTGTTTCTATAATCATAATCTTTGTATTTCTTTAGAGCAGGTAAATATAAAACCCAGTTATTTTTATAGTTAACTCAATGCCAAACACTGTGTCATTTACTTGTATAGCAATAAACATTAACTTATCACAATACAAGATTCAGAACATAGCCAGACTCCACAGCACAAATAATTCAATAAAAAGAAAGGAATCCTTTGTCTGAGCCATAAAAAGCCTGCAAGGAATTCATATTTCTCTTGGCACACTGAATTTTTAGAAGGCTTAAACAGGGAATAACAAAATTGATTTTGAGTAAAACAATAAATATTTTAATGAAATGATTAAGTGCTAATCACTGAGAAAATAAATGATTCAGCATTCTTTCAGGTTTGCCTAAGAACTTGGCTGTATGTGGCCGACAAGGGAAGCCAGTCACAACAGATACTGTCATCTGGGCCGTCCCACCATCTCAGCTCTCCATGCAGAATCTTTCAGTTAATGAACAATGGTCTTCTCTCATCTCCATCCTCATTCTCTCCAAGCTGCCCTTCCACAACTCCTCCAGAACCACCTTGTGAAGTCATGAATGGCCTCCATATTGCTATATCCAATGACCCCTTCTCAGTTATCATGCTTTAGACCCACCAGCATCCCTTCTCACACCTTCCTTGATACACTGTCTTTAGCAGACCACACATCTCTGTCTCTTCCTCCATCTCAGTGTTTCATTGCTAGTTCTCCCTCTTTTCTTCACTCTTGATGATTGGATTGTCACATAGCTCAGTCTGTGACCTCCTATCTTTCTCCATTCACTCCTTAGGTAGTTTTTCCCTACTGGCCTTTGATTCCAATATCATATATTTCCAGCTCTAAACTTCTCCCTTAGTTCTAGACTTATATATCTAGCCACTAACTGGATTCCTCTACTGTGATGTCTACTGGCCCTATCACACCTAAAATGCCCAAAACTAAGGTACTGATCTCTCCCATCTCACTCTCACATAAGATTTTTCACCATCTGGGTCACTTGTTGACATTTTCATTCTGTTACTCTCAAACAATCCACTGTCAGTTGTCATCCACATTGATTCAATGTCTCCCAAACAGGTCTCCTGTTTTATCTTTGATATTGTGAGATTAGACATAGATATAGATAAGATGTAGATATAGATGATATAGATAGATAGATAGCCTCTCCAGCATTAGGATTACATGCATCCGCTACCACACTCATTCTCGATGGCCAGCTCAACACACCTGGGGGTAGGGCCAGAGTAGCATGATGCAACAAGGCTCTAACCCCAGTTGCTGAGCTTGCCTAAGCAGGTGCTTAGTCTGCTGAGCTATATCATTGGCCCTTGTGTAATATATTATTGAGGAAAAACTAGAAGGAAGTTTTTAATCCAAATCAGATCATGTTGTTCCTTTACTCAAAACCTCATAAGTGCTGTTTTCATCCAGTATAAAATGCAAATCTCCAGGGCCATCAGAGCTCTGGAATAGTATCTGACCTCCTGGCACTGTCTCTGGCTCCTTTACACTCTATATTCTTCCACTCTATTGGGTTGCAGACTCACAGGCCCTTTACTTAAGTCAGATTTCACATTTCCAATGAGCACCCTTCCTCTCTTTCTCTTTTCCACAACACTTAGAGCCTTCTAACATGCTCTAAAGTTTATTTATGTCCAATTTAAATACTAACTGCTACCATCATAAGCCTAACAGAAATTAGTAGTACAAGCATCTTAATTATAATGTCTATATACTTACAGGATTTTTCCCTTCCTTTTCTCCCCTATCTTTTCTCTTTTCTGTCATCTTCATTGTTTATTCCTTATTTCAGTTTCTTTCTATTCTACTATATCTATTGTACCTTTCAGACTCTATTTATTCATTTAGGTTCTTACACTAGGAAGACATGTGTTTACACATGTGGGTCTGGTTTATTTCACATATGAGTATAGCCTCTAGTTGCATCCACTTACCTATAAAGGCCACAAGTTTGTCTTTCTTTATTCTGAGTAATACCCCATTGTATAAAAATGCAACATCACTTTATCCATTCGTCAGTTTCTTTGGTTGTTTCCAAGGTTTAGCTTTGACATATTACATTGATATAAACATGGGTGCACATATATCACTATGGTATAATGTTTTCAATTTTTTTGGAAAAATATTCAGAAGGGGAATATCTTGGTTGAATGGGACTTCCAATTCTAGTTTTTTGAGGAGTGTCCAAACTGATCATTTCTTGGGGGAACGGGGTTGACTCAGGCTGCCTTAAGGTCAGGTCTGCGGATTGAATTGCAGTTTGCCAAAGCAGGCACTTAAATGACTGAGCTAACCTGTGGAGGGCACCATAATCCGGGATCTATTCCTTTTATGGATATAAGTTACACTTCCTGTAAATTGCTGCATTATGACTTCCTGCCTTGTGTTCCTTTAGTTAGACTTCCTGTCACAAGCTCCTTTAGTTGATCACCTGAGTATTGTTAGCATTACCCTAATATACTTATGTCATTAATGACGTTGACTTCTCTTCCCTCTGCTATATAAGCTGTATCACTTCCTTGAATAAACGAGACTTGATCAGAATCCTGTCTTGTCTCCATTTCTCGCGCACCTGTTCCTTGTCTTTGTCAGTCCCCTCTCCTCCCCTAGGTGACCTGCGTTGACTGACCTGCTGGACAGGACACTAACCCGCAAGTCCCCCACATCAATTTTTACAGTGAGTGTACCACTCTACACTCTCACCATCAGTGCAGAAGTATTCCTTTTTCTCCACAGCTTTTCTAGCATTTGGTACTAGTTGATTCTTTATGATAGCCATTCTTTCTGGGATG
The DNA here is from genome assembly GCA_004027165.1 of Ctenomys sociabilis. Lineage (NCBI taxonomy): Eukaryota > Metazoa > Chordata > Mammalia > Rodentia > Ctenomyidae > Ctenomys > Ctenomys sociabilis. The sequence continues at coordinate 53,461 of PVKA01009243.1, read as the reverse complement.
AGACATTATCTCCAATGTTGTCTTAATTTGCATTTTTCAAATGGCCAGTGCTGTGGAACATTTTTTCATGTATTTATTTACCCTTGTATTTCTTCCTCTGAGAAGTATGTATTCATCTCAGATGCCCATTTTTGGGTTGGATCTTTAAATTTTGAGGGCCTATTTTTTTTTTTTTTAGTTCTTTATATATTCTAGAGAGAAGACATTTGTCTAAATGAATGTTGGTTAATAGTTTTTCCCAAATTCTGGGTTGTCTTTTCACTCTGTAGTTTCTTTTGACATACAGAAACTTTTCAAAAAGTTGAGGTCCTAGTTGTTGATTATTTGAAGTATTTCCCCTGCAGTTTGGTTTTTGTTCAGAAACTCTGTACCAACCCCTATGTCTTCAAGATTTTCACCTACTTTCTCACCTGGTAGATTTAGTGTTTCTGTTTTAATGTTCATATCTTTAATCCATTTTTAATTAGTTTAGTGCACAGTGATAGATTTGGATAGTTTTAGTTTTGGGCATGTGGAAAGCCTTTTTTCCAGTAACATCTGTTGAAGAGGCTATCTTTCTTTCAGTGAACATGTTTGCTCACTTTGTCAAAGATAAGGTGAGTGTGTTTATAGCTGTGTGTGCATCCTCTGATCTGTTCCTTTGATCCTCAGGTCTGGTTTTTTGTTTGTTTGTTTGTTTGTTTTGTTAGTACCATACTGATTTGATCACAGTAGCTTTGTAGGAAAATTTCAAGTCAGGAATTGCAATAAGTCCTCCTTCCCTTTGTTGTCCAGGATTGCATTTGCTATTCTAGCTCTTTTCTTGTTACAAATACATTTTAGGAATGTTTTCTCTAGATCTGTGATGCATGCTACTAGCATTTTGATAGGAATTAAATTAAAACTGTGTAACAATTTTGGGAGTATGACAATTTTCACTATTTGATTCTTCCTATCCAAGAGCAAGGAAATGTTTCCATTTTGTGAAATTCTCTTCACTCTCTTTTTTTCAGAGTATCATCATTTGCATTGTATAGCTCTTTTATTTCTTTTTTTAGAGTAATTCCTAAGTATTTCATTTTTTAGATGTTAGGCACATTAACGTTTTACTCAGCTGTCCTAGTCCACTCGATCCTCTGTTAAAGTCCATCCTGCACTAACCAATCAAAGACCTGTAAAAATCTTAATCATGCAATATTCTTGAACTTTTTCAGTGACTCTTAATGGGAGAAGAATAAAACCTCAATCCTTACCTGGTATTTTTAGGGTTCTCATGGGTTTATATCTTACCTACACTCTAGATTTATTTCTTCCTTTTTCTAGTCCAACTATACTGACTTTCAATCTAGGAGTTCTTCAAAAGAGGCAAATTTTGTCCTGCATCTTAACCACTGTATTCTTTCTTCTTACTCTTTTTTGACATTTTAGACCTTCTTGTACCTCATTCTATTGTCACTGAATTCTCCCTTTAAATATTACAGCCTCAAAATACTACTTATAAGAGACATCTCTGTGTGTCTCTTCCCTCTTGCTTCGCATTTCTTCATAATATGGAAAATATATTGCAATATTATATTACATATTCTCATTAATCCATTTGAATCATAAATGTTGTTCTGCCTATTACTCTAGCCCTAATACTTTAGAACATTCCTGTCATGTAACAGATGCTCAAAAAATATTAACTGACAGGAAGACTGAATGAATGACTGAAAATGTAAAGAGATTTATTTTAATCCTTGGGTTGGATAGAATAGTAAATGGAAAAGCATTCCCATCAATGAGTTGTATTTATTTATGTAGATAAATACTAAATTATGTTCAGTAGATTCAACTTTGGTCACCAGAGTAACCCACAACATTATTCGGTTCCAAACTGTACACAGACATTATTTAAGTTTTAGGCACACAAGCTGCTAAATCTTCTGGCAAAAAAAAAATCCGACTGGTTTCTAAACATGATACCTCTACACTATAAAACTGAAAGATTTTTACTTTCTTCTACTGAGGCATTACTCCATGTAGAAATTCTCCTGTGTAAGCTAATTGCTGAAGCAAGATGAATAAACCCGGGACATGGCTTTGAGCTTTGAGTCACAAATCATAAAAACTTGGATATGGTCCCAACACCCAGATGTTCAAGCAAAAATTCCTTTCAGGTTTTCTCCCCTTAAACACAAATTTTTGTGTCATAGGTGTGGCTTGATTAAGTATTCAGGGCTAATGTACACAGACTCATCCCTAAACACTTACTGAGATTTTATCTATAGAGCCTCAATGTGTTATTTCCTGTAAATTTATCATCCATCTACCTAGGTCATAACCCAAGAAATAGTAATAATGAGAAAAATGCAAGAAAAAAATGTTGTGGTGTAATAGATGATTGCTTCTGTTGGATTGATCCTCAGTCAGATTTGGATCTTGCTGTCACAGATGTTGATTTCTTAGCAAGTTTCACCAGATATTGACCTTTTTTCCTCAGGTTTTGTATAAGTGCCAACCATGTGGAAATAATTACAATGTGCCATTATATATACATGAGTTGTTTTATTAACAGAGCATAGAAACATCTTTGAGAATTGGCTGAAATCTCCATGGTGTTGTGTGCAGTAATCCCTGAGCTATTTGCTAAATGTTTAAGCAAACAGAGCATTGTTTATTTAGTTCTTGTTAGCTCCCCATGTGCTTTCTTGGAATGTAGTTGCAAATTTTGTTTGATATTAAGGGAGGCTACAACCAGAACATCCAAAGTCTGAACTAGAGAGGCACACAATCATATTTTACAAAACAATTTTTTTTCTAACTTCTTGCAGTAATATCACAGCTCCCATGGATATACTTTGATTGTTGCTTTATCTGGCCTCAAACCTTGAACATGAACACTGAAAATTATTAAGAGTGTTTTTTATCTTCTGAAAACAATGGCCTATGCTGCCTAAGGTATTCAAAAGATTTTAAAGTCATTTTTTTTTCAGAGGCTATCTCATGGCTGGACATAAGGAATGGTTTCTTACTATTCCTTTTTGTATCATCATTTATAAATACTCCTAGCTCAAAGTATTATAAAGGTATGCCTTCTCTTTTTTCAAACAATTATTCATATTATCAGATATATGCATGAAAAATTGGAAGAAAAAAAGGATGGAAATGTGTAAAAAATTAAGAAGAGAACAAGTACCAACAATTAAGAATATGAGACAAAACAAATTAATCATGATCAGCTCCTTTCCATGGACAAACAGAAATGCATAGTACAGTTGTTCAAACCATCATGCCTGAATACATAGATATCTCTTTCACCCACTCCCTCTCCTATCCTTCTTCTCAGTTCAGTAACTCTTTTCTAAAAAACTCTGCACTTCAAAGCAAATCTCCAACAGACTAAAAAGAAAACACACAAACTGGGAAAAGTTTTTCCCTCTGGCAAAGTTCTTCTATCTAGAGCATAAAAAGAATTTTAAAAAGTCAGGCTCCTGAATTCCAAGCACCAATCCAAAAATGGGAATCTGAGATGAGTATACACTTTTCAGATGAAATACAAATGGCAAGTATATATCTGAAAAAATGTTCAACATCATTGGTCATTTGAGAAATGCAAATTAAAACAACACTGAGATTCCATCTCACACCAGAAAAAATGGCTAACATTAAGAAGTCAGCCAATAAAAAATGCTGAAGAAGTTGCTGAGAAAAAGGAACCCTTCTCCACTGTTGGTGGGAGTTCAGACTGATACAGCCACTATGGAAATCAGTGTGGAGATTCCTTAAAAAGCTAAGATTGGAGAATCTATTCAAGCCAGCTATTCTCCTCCTGGGTATTTTTCCAGGAGAACTGAAAATATCACCCCACAGCAATATTTGTGTACCCATATTTATAGCAGCACAATTTATCATACCCAAATCCTGGAAACAGCCCAAATACCCATCAACTGAGGAATGGATAAAAATGTGGTACTTTTATACAATGGAGTATTATTCATCTATAAAATAGGGTAAATTTGAGACTTTTGATTGTAAATGGATGCAAACAGACACCATGCTCTTAAGTGAAATAAATCAGACCTGCATATGCAAACATTGTATTGTCTCCTTAAGTTGAGAACCTGAAAGAGAAAAATGGAATCTAAAGGGCATAACGGATACTGGGAAAAGAGAATGAATTTATTCAAAATAGATGCCTTCTTTTATAGCTTCTGGGTTTTTTTTGTTTTGTTTTGTTTTGTTTTTGTTTTTGTTTTTGTTTTTTTTTTCTCCTTACTACTATCCCTAAACCAATCAGCATTCTGGGTATTGTGAAAAGCATGGGTGAATGAATCTAAAGAAATTTTCTAATTCATCTCCCTTCCTGAAGTAGGACCACTTACTCTTCAGTGATCTCAAGAAAATAGTAATGTGGTACCAACAGAGTCTGATGCTGATTTAAAATAGTCTCTGGTGTATCCATCTTGCCTGAATTTTTATAGTCTGGACTTCTTTCTCTCAAGTCATGTATATCAGGAAAAACTTGCAAAACTTTAGTAGAAAAGAAGTCTCTTTGAACAGTATATCAAATAGCAATGCATTCTCATTTATTGTCTATCTCAGCATTATTATTTCAAATTAAGGCGATTGAGCATGAAAATTTTTCTGTGCTTGGGACAAAGACATTTTATGAGGTAGTGACAGCTCACATAGTTGGCAACACAATGTCTTTCTAGTGGAATCATGTAAGTAAACAAGATCACTGCAGCAGTAACTTCAGAGAGGTGGGATGTTTTATGGCTCAGGAGTTTGTTGTTGAGGTTTCCTATCTGTTTCTCAAAAACTAGACAGAAAAGGAGAATGAAAGCATACATGAATATATCTTACACCAAAGGTTATTTTCAGCTATTTAATTTTTAATAGCTTAATGTCATAGTTACAGAGATTCATTAATGAACGAAATATGTCAACTGTGTTTATTTTTCCTTAGATCCAAAATTAATTTTAGTTTTAGAGATTTTGTTTGAACAAGGATCTGTTATCTTCCTGAGTGTGAGATAGAAAGAAATGTTAAGTGACCTATTGCTTACAACATAAGATATTCTGAACAATCAAAATTATATATTTAATAATTCCTTTCAGAGTTTTAGACGCCACAATAAGTTGGATGCTAATTTATTTAAATTCCAGCTTTTCTTCTGTTTCCATACCTAATATTCTGAATTATTCTAGGTTATTAAGTTTTCTTCTTTAACTTCCTGTTTTGCATCCTTATAGAACCGTGTTTAAGTTTATAAACTCTGGATAATTAAAAATTAAAAACAGAGTTTGTAAACCTTGGGTTAACTAGGAAGTTTTTCACTTAAATTCTAAATAAAAACCTGTCTGAAACCCATTCCATTCTGTCAAATCATAGAAAAGGTTCATTTTTCATGGTTCCCAGCCCCACTTATTCTGAATTAGTGTCTGGATCATTTAACTGACCTTGTTATGCAGCACAGGTCCAACTACACCATGTAGTGTAACTTGCTCTTGTTGAATTTTTAAAAGTCACTAATTTTGGAAGTCACACACCTGTTCAATGATGTTGTTACAGAAAGCTATGCTGACAAAAGTTGGGATAAAAATTATTTTACAGTAAATGCTGCCTTTGCTTATTATCTAGGGGAAAACTGCTTTTCTCTATGGAAAGGTAACTTTTTGTTCTCTTCTTTCAAAAGAACAAACATTTATGTTCTACTACATATTGTGTAGAAATATGTATTTCCCACACAAAGAAACTGAAACAACAGAAATCATAAGATTTTCTAACCAGTCACTTTTCTTTGGCTTTATCCACAACCTGCAGATAATAGAAGTCCATGCATTGGAAAAGCAGACCATAGTTTGAAGCAGGCCCCAGTACCTGCCTATCTGCCATGCTCTGCACAAGCCTTGCACCCACTTTCCGTAAGCAAGACTATCTGATAGCCAAAAACCTCCATGGGCTTTGGCTTCCTAGCTTTCCAAAGGAATGCTTTTCCTTTGCCTCAAACACTTGAAACATGTCCTGAAGTCATGGGGCTTCTAGAGCGCTGAGCAATACGTGCACATCACAGTTAACCACAGGGACATGCCAGCCATTCCCTGCCATGGCAACGCAAACATGGCATTTTCTCTAGGCCTTCTTCCCATCTCACATCCTTGCATAATATCCATTCATAGGAAAGTGGTGCCGAGACTTTGCTGAATATTTGGAAAAAGAGAGGCAGCAACAATAGTTCTAGAAGTCTGCACATATACACACTCACACACACACACAAACATATACACACCTGTCCAACTCACACAAACACACAGAGGAGCATTTGAAATTAGGCCATCAGATTCCCATTTCATACACATAACTTTGTCTTGTTACTCTAAGAAATAAATTCATGCAGTTCACCACTTTAAACAAAAAAAACTCACAAAAAGTACATAAAGTATTAAGAAATCCTGCTCCAGCCATGTCCCTTGCACCCAATACACCACATCCACCCACCTATCAGAGGTAATCACTTCTAGAACTTGTTTGTACATCCTATCAGTTTTGCCTCTGAGACCACAAATACCAACTATAAATACAGCCAAGTGTAGTAGCACACACCTATGGTCCCAGTACTCTGGGAAGCTGAGGGATGAGATTCACAAGTTTGAACCCAGCCTGAGATAATTAGCACTGTACAAACATTATGGAAATATAAATATATACATACATGCATACACATATACATACGTGCATAATCACCTAAAGGCCCTAATTCAATTTTTAGAACCAAAGGTAAAAGTACAAACATGCAATATGTTTTCTCAAAAGATATCACACCACCTACACTATACCTTGCTGACTTTATTTGTTGTTTTGGGGGGGTATTTTTATGTATTCAGCACAGGGTCTTCAGGGTCTATGGGGTCTCACTACATAGATTGCACTTGTAGTGATCCTCCTGTTTTCATCCTCCCAAGCACTGGGATTACAGGCATGCACCACCACACCTAGTCTCAACCACCAGGGGTGGGGTTGGCCCAGCATGCCGGGGATGGAACCCCAGCCACTGTGCTCTACCTAAGCAAGTGCTTTAGCCCTCTGCGCTGTCTGGCTGGCCCTCTGACTTTATTTAATAATACATCCTGCAGATCTTTCCCAGTAGTATGCCTACAGTTTTCCATTCTTTCCCATTTACTAGTAAACCGCAATTTACTGACCCATTTCCTATTACTAAGCAGAATTTTGAAGAATTTTCAGTGCCATTACAAGTGCTGCAATAAATAATCTCTTATGTTCTGCACTTTTCATGAATGCAAACAGATTTGGAAGATAAATTCACAGAATTAGAATGTTCAGGTCAAGTATTAAATGGTTTCACTATTTAGATAGATGTGTTCAAAGGATTTCTCTATACCAACTACTCTGTCTGGTACGTCAGACAGGTGTACAAGGGACCCTTTCTTCACAGCTCAGTCAACAGTGCAAGATATAAAGAAACTGAGATTTTGGTAAATCTGGTGCATGACAAGATAGTCTTTAAGTGTAACTTTGATTTGAGCCCTCATAATATGTATGAACTAGCTGCAAACTACCTGCTCATGTTTTCTGCTGCATTTCTCTTGCCTTGTTGGCCATTTTGCTATTTCCAGTAACACTTACACATTATCAGGATTAGTCCTGTGAGGAGGGAAAGAGTTGAAAATACTTTCTATGTTTTTCCTAACTTTCAAATTAATCGAGCTATGCAGCAGTTTTTGTGGACTGTTCGTTTGGCCTGGCACTTTTTCATGCAGCAAGGTACGTGCAACACCGTTTTGATTTCTTGAAGCTGCAAACTGTTTTATTACCTTGTAAGGGTGCCTGCCACATGGTGCTGATGATGAGTAATTTTCTCTGGTAATCTTTACTTTGTTATTTTTTTCAAGTGAATTTTAGTATCGGATTATTTAATTTAGAAGCTACTTATTTTTTACAATTTAAAAAAACAATGTGTATGATCCTTTGAAAGCTATAATATGCCTTTATGCTTTGAAGTCTATTTTTCAATTCTTTGGGCATGCTTTGAACTTTTATTGTTGGGTTATGCCCACATCTCATGATCTATTTCCCATGAATGTTGCCTCCTGACTTGTCCTCTGATACTTACTTTCAGAAGAATCCCTGGAGGTGACGTCTCTTACATTCCTGTATTCCTAAACGCCTGTGGAGCAAGTGACCTCGTACTTGATGAATAACTCACCTGCATGTAACGTTCTTATCTTCCACTGTCCTTGCTGTAACAGCGCCTAACTACGTCTGCAACTTCTTTTAGCATTAATTGGTGCCCTCTTGTTTTTCTTCCACTTCTGAGCAACTTGTTCCATTTGGCTGGCTGCCCTTCAAGTCCACTGGATACAAAGTTTAGCAGTTTTATTAGATGTGTAGTGGATCCCTCAGATCAGACTTTCCTGAACAATGATGCCTACTCAGCTACTCAGTTTGGAGGTATCTTAATTTCAGGAACGTTTTCTCAAATTATATTTTGTACGTTTAATTCAGCATCCACGTGTCTCTGCTACATCTCACTTCACGTTTACAGGACGCTGCACACAGAGACTACATTTGGTAGCACCTATTTTGCATAAAGATTTACTTGAGCTAATTTGTATACACTGTTATATGGGCACACACTTTTCATATTTGTGATGGGACAGACATACGCCATTTTATAATTGATTACCATGACTCAGAGGTAACAGATGCCATAGCTAGGGTTTGATCTCCCATGAACTATATGTTTTCAAGTGCATCTTCATCACAAACTAAAATGGGCATAGGACAATTATGAAATAAAACTACCCACATAATCATTTTGAGGTTCTTGATTGCTTCAACACAAGAGAAGGTATTCAAAGGATTCCAAATTATCATCTGAGGAGCCAGCTAAAAAGTTCACTGGATTAAAGCATCTGTAAGCAGGTGCAGGGGCCAGGGAATCAATCCCTGGGCCTGCCATGCCAGTCTGGCCCCTCGGGAGCACTGAGATGGCAATTGAGACTGGGCATGGTGGCATGCACCTGTAATGCCTGCTCTTGGGAGGCTGAAAACAGGCAGATCACTATGAGTCCAATCTAGTAGTGAGACCCTGAATACCCTGTAGACTCTTCCCTAAAATACACAAAAAAGTATTATCTGGGTAGATTTTTTAGTGTTATATTTGGTTATTTGTTAATTATGAACACAGTCATGAACATAGCTGTTTACAATCAAAAATCTTTCAGAGAGAAAAAAGTTATATAAAAGTTAATTTATTAACTATATAGTACTAGCTATCTCTGGAAAATCATTAAGTATAATACAGCTTTTTTGTACTGGACAAAGTTTTCCTGAGTAACCTATCTGCTGACCCCTTACTACAACCTGTTACAACAATGAAAGACTTAACAAGATGAAGTGTAGATATATCTGACTTGGAAAAAAATATGCACTTATGTAGTTCATGTGGTTCTGTGTACTTATTCCACAGAAGGGAAAAAATAAAATTCAGAGAACTAATTAGCAAGTGTCTAAGGTTATGGGATAAATAATTAAATTCGGAGCTGAAACATTAAAAATAGTCTCTAATATGATAAGAGAGTTATTAAGGAGTGTTCTACTGGAACCTTTCTCACCTTATAAGACTATTTGCCTTCTTAAATTAATTTTGAACTTTGGGAGATGAATGAATCTGAGCTCCTGTCACTCACTGTTGCTCTTTCCAAGACTTTTTATGCTTCTTGCTTTAATGACAGAGTTTCGGTGCTTTCAAGATTATGGACTACTTTGACCTATCTAGAGACGAGCAAGCAGCGCACATCCAAGTTACACAGCACACTAATGGGTGTCTTTGTGGTTGTCCAGATTGTTGCCCAGAAGCTAAGTGGGTGAACAACTGTCATGGAATGTACATCCAGACAAAATGAATCACCCTGTGACAACATTCTCAGGGCCATTAAGGGAGCCTACACTAAATAGTGTTTATAAGGACAAAAATGTGAGATTCTTTCTGGTATTCAGATCCCACTCACAGAATGTACATACAATTAAGTATGTTAAAATGCATTAAGAATGTTAAATATTATATAACATGATTCTCATTTTTATTTCCCATATTTCCTCATAGGAAATAATTCCCTTTCAGTCTGAATATACATATTGTTTTTTTCTGGTCAGCAGCATTGGCTTGCTTATCTTCCTTTCAATATTATAGTCTTTTCAGTCTAATCTAATATGAAATGAAATTGTTGCTTTCACATTGAGATTGCAACCTATTTTTACTTTGTCCCAGTGACAATTTAGACTTCAAGTACTTATTTTCAGTCTAAAAATATCACTCCAAAAGAAATATAAAGTTGAAAAGATGTAAGGGAAGCCACGGAGAAGAGCAGAAGCTTGGCAGGTGGTACACAGGAATTGCAAAGGTGGTTTACGCTGGCGTGGCCATGAGGAGAGAAACCTGGAAAACCGTCAGTCTGTGATTCTTCTTGTTGTTGCATGTTGCTTTTTTGGGGTGAGGTAGCTGTTGAGCTTTCTAATGCATAGATAAAACAGACAAAATAATTAAGAAGAATATCTAGGCTCTGGCTTGAAAAATTTGCAATACATTAATGTGTTTTATGCCAATGAATAAACTAGAATAAAAGCAAGGTTGGCAAAAAATATCAAGGACTTCATTTAGGGCATGTTAAGTTTGGAGACTTTATTGAACACCTGCATAAATATATCAGTTAGGTAGTGAAAATAGAGGAAAAGTCCCAGCCAGGAATAAAGGTGGGAGTGTTCAGTCTATGCGTGTTAGAGAAAGGTAAGGTGAGTGGACAGGAAGAGGGTAACGAGGAGAAAGGTAGGAGTCCAATCCAGGTGAACATCAACATTTGGAGGCTGGGAAGAAAACCACCATGAACAAAAAACCCTGAAACTGTCATGGCATGGAACTTCAGAGTATGTCCTGAAGCCAGGAAAATAATCAGGACAATCCACATCCCAAAAAAGACAGGGAGAAATGAGCTAAATCAATCCACACTCATAACTAATAGGGTGGCGTAAAGGGTAGAATTTATGTTGTAATTGAAAGAGAAATGAAAGTGACCCAGCTTTAAAACCTTCCTGTGGACAGAAACAGAAACCAGGCATGTTCAATGTTGCTCTTTTATTATTATTATTTTTCATTTCCGTGCTATATGTTAGGCAACATATCTGATGACAGATATGTTAGGCAACATAGCTAGTTTTTCTAAATCATATGAACTGTGTAGTATTCATCATTAATTTAAAAAAGCAAATATATATTTGCTTATATTCTACTAAATAATAATGATGATTTTGAGTCACTACAGCAGTATATAAAGAGCTTTGCATGTATTTATTCATGAATTTTTGTGACAATGCTAAAAGGTAGGAGCAATTGTTATTCTGATTTTATAAATGAAGAAACAAAAGCTTAGAAGAAGTTGTGTATACTACCTGCCCAGATCAAAACTTTAGAAATGGCAAAGCTGCTTATTCCAGAGCCCATATATAATCAAAAGTTTTATGAATCTTTTAAAATAGAAGCATTAGCAATGAGACAGTTTCAAAATAGGTCAGTAGGCTAGTCACAATAATTAACACATTTCATATTATTGTCTTCATAGTAGTTATTCATAGTACAAGATGCAGACATGATATCTTGTCCAAAAACTATTAGTTCAAATCTTTCTTCTCACTGAACTAAGAGAAAGTAGCTTTATGTCTAACCTAACTAATTTGTATATACAGGTACATTTTTTTATTACAAAATGGTCCTTCACTTATAGCCCCCTATTTTTTTAGTTTCTCCAGAGACAGGTATCCCATTGCCATTCATATATTGTAGGTGCATAGATTTAGCAAAATAATCCAATATAATTCAGTAATCCATAAGGAGTATTATTTTAATACTACTTTAAATAACACTCAATATTAACAGAAAAAGAAAAGGAAAGATCTGAGCTACACAGACACTCAGTTCTATTTTGCTTTGCCCTATTTGCTTCCTCTCCCCTACTGCCCCAAGGTAACCCTTGAGATTCTGTGGAAACCTAAATTTACTGAGATAGTATTGAATTTCACCCTGATAGGCTTTCCTCACATAACTCCATTTAACATATCAGTTTATATTTAACAATCACAACCAATTTAGCATGAGTCTTTTCTAATCCAAAAGCCCTCTCCTGATATTTGTAATTATCTTTGGCTCTCTTCATTCAATTAGTTAGGACTTTTCTCTAAATGCATTCAGCTGTTTTCTACATCCTTAGCACAATGATGAGAAAATAAATTTGAAGACAAGTAGCTTGGTAATAGTAATTTGCTTTGCTAGTGAGCACTATATTCACAAAATACTGTAGTCTTCTCTCTCCCACAAATATATAAATACTGTGTTATTACATTATATGTTAGCATTCACTACTTCAGAATTAGAAAATTGGCAGGATATTATAAAATATATTAGCTATTAGTTGGGAGGGAAAATTTTATTGGGAAGTTATCTTTCAGTAAGCATTGCTACTATACAAATGGAAAAGTAAATGATTTCAAGGTGTAGATCCCCAAAAGGAAGTTATTCTGTTAAAAAATATAAATAAGTTAAAATATATCTATGTCACAAATCTCCTGTCCTCAGAGAGGCACACTTAATGGATGAAGATCATTACCCACCCCTCGCTCTTTCTCACATGGTACATGAATGCTGCAGCATGAAAATGGAATTTGGAAATGTACTAGATGTAAGCTCAAACAAATTGATTGAAGAAAGAAAGAGTATCAACCAACCAAATAATTATATAAGTTGGGCTACTGCCTTCAGTATCTTGGATGATTGAACAATGCAACGGAAGTTGGATCTTCTCCAAAACAGTTCTGAAAATAATTAGAAGGCCCTCGTTTTATTGGAGTATCCACCCAGGGTTCGGATAGGAGCTCACTCAGCTTCACACATGCACAGGGAGATGGAAAGGGTGCAGCGTGTGGCTTTGGCCTGTAGGTGCTCCTGTATCTAGGACTTGATTTTACAACTTTGTCAAATCAGTAAGGTTTAGTGCAACCGTATTAGTCAGTTTTCTCTTGCTGAACCCAGCACCTCACACCCAAAACTTAAAGGAAAAGAGAGATATTTTGGCTCACAGTTTTAGGAATTTGACTCCACAGTTCACTGGCTGCAGAGCAGAAACATCAGGGCCAAAAGGCGTGGGAGAGTACAACTGCTCACTGCAAGGTGTGCAGCAGGCAAACCAGCTGGCAACAGCACCAGGGAGGTACAACCCAGCCACCACCTCCCGCTGGGCCCCACGGCCTCGCGGCACACTCTGCCATGCGCATCACTGGGGTATCCGTGGATGAGTATGGTGCCCCGTACTCCTCCATAACCTCTCCAGGAGTCCCTTAATCCAGTCACAGTGACAGCCAAGAGTAACTGAATATAAAAAGCAAGCCCCCATCCTTCTGCCTTTCAGAAAATGTCTCTTTCCTTTTATTGGGTCAGCTTATTCAATGGGTGAAACTATCTGTAGTTTCTTGTGTAGGGGCCCCAATCTGCTTATCTGGTTTGCTTTCACAGTTCTGCTGTTTCCCTTTTTTATAAGCATCAGTTTAAAATTGAAGTTCTGAACACAGCCAGCCATTTCTTCTAGAGGTCTTTGAGAGAAAAACTTACCTATGTGATTTCATGCTATTTGGGAAGAATGTACATGTTTAGTTAAGATCTCAGAAAAGATATTGTCCTATGGGCAAGAACTCTGAAGCAATTACTCAAGGCATGCAAACAAACTGTGTCTACAGATGGTGACTGATACACTATGAGCTGCTTCTCATTATCATGAATGCATTGCCATCGGTTTGTCAGAAACATGGAAAGAAACAGGATGCTCAGGAAACTCGGTCAATGCAAACCTGACAAGTATGACTATAGCTTCATTGTGCTGTTGAAATCTTTTAAAATACATGACATAATTAGATGTCTATCTTTTAGTATGTTAGGAAGAATGGTTTAGATTTTATTTTGTTTGTTTTATTCATTGAGGGAAAAAGCTATCTAAAATAAAATAAGCCAGAATTTGAGTAATTCACTCCTTAGGTAAGATTGTAGTCAAAATGTTGTCTTCCTACATACAAAGTTCTGGAAAGTGGTAATTACCTTTACAGGGAAAGAAAATATTTTCAGGAATCTCAAATGTCAAGACAGGATTATGAAATCTGCACACAGTCTGGTTTTCAGTGTCTGTGGATGGCTTCTGATGACAGATCATGTGTGTGTGGCTTGGTGTGTTTGTGTTCATCATAACGCAACTGTTTCCATCAATTCTCCAGTCATCCTGCAAAGCGCCTAACTACACAATGACAATACATCTTTAAGACCAAGTGTGGTACACATGCCCATAATCCCAGCACTAAGGAGGCTGAGGCAGAAGGATTTCCATGAGGTTGAAGCCAGCCTGTACTACACAGCAAGATCCTGTCTCAAAAAAATTCAAAAACAGAGGCTGGGGAGATAGCTCAGTGACTTAAATGCCTGCCTGGTCCTGAGTTCAATACCTGGTACAATAAAAAAGAGAAGCATGATCTCCAGTTGCATACATTTACTGATTAAAAAATCAAAAAAAAAAAAAAAGAATAATAACAAACATCCTTGAGAATGTTCCAGGTTACTGGAATATATAGCAAATCCTTACTGGAGTGAGAAGAGTGCTCACTTAGAGAGACTCTAATCCAAAGACACTGACTTGGGAAGACTGCTGGAGATGTCTATGAGTAACAGACATTTCCCCTATAAATAGAGCCATCATGATAGGTGGAAACGCCCAGTCTAGAGAGGCAGCAAAACTTATGGCTCTTATCATGTTTAAACAAAAGCTATGTCTGTGAGCTAGTTTTTTTTTTCCTTTCTTCTATTTGTCAAACTTTCACTTTTTATCAAATACTATTTGGCATATAACAAAATGTCCTGGAAAATGCCAGTTTAATTGACAAATGGATTCCAATACCCCCCCAAAAAAATTTTGCCTTGTCCAAAAGAAAATATCTACTTAGACCCTTCTTAAAGAAAATGCATATACACATATCCATGTGTACATACATGTCTATATTCACACATCCCCAAAGTTTATTGAGCAATGGGGTGTGAAAGGGTGTCTGATAACCAAATAAAAATAATTATGTTATACTTAGCTTTTCATAGATGTATGCATCTGTGAAAAAGTTTGTGTCTTTCAGGGTTGGCTTTTCACTTTTTTTTTGGCTGGGAAAGTCCAGAGAGTCATTTTACACATATAACATGTTTTTCAATTAACTTGTATCTCAACAAAAAAGAAATACCTTGGTGTGCACTTCAAATAACTGAGAGCTGGAGAGATGGCCCATGGGATAGTATTTGGCAATGTTTCTTTCTCTTTTACTTTTAATATTCAGAAAGACCCTGACCATTTTCTGCCCAGTTCACCAGACCTGTGGCTGCCAATTAGAGAACCCTGACAATACACAGTAGTACCACGTTCGGAAAATCAGGTCATTGATTTAGATTCCCAAGTGAAGATTCCAAAGTCTCTTGATAGCACTGAGGGATACCTTGTGGGAGCTACTGGAGGTGGACACTATCAGCCCTGGAAGTGAGAAATGTTCCTCAAATATCACCATTGGATATTTGTTATCCATATGTTTAAATGAGTTTTGCTAAATAAGAACCAAAGTTTGCCTGGCAAGTGCAGGGTCCTAAGTTCAATCCTCATACCACAAAAAAAAAAAAAAAACTGAACTTGGAGATTCTGATTCTGAAGCTAATAATCCTCTTCCTCTTTATTTGTGTAATAGTATACTGTTGGATTTTTTTTTCAATAATGACATTATTTCAATGTGGTTTTGACAGTCACATGTGATCTTTTATTTTTAACTTCCACTTCAAGAAGTTTGCTTACATCACATGTTGGTTAGCTGGCAAACTCAGAAATATCATTAAGAAGTCAGTTTCACATGAGATAGTTTTTTTGGCCTGTGATTTCCTGGCGTTTTTTCTGCCCTCTTAACTTTTCTGTTGGGCCTATGGAATCCTTAGGCTAATATACAAGTTTCTGAATGCTGCATTTCTGAACAAATCCCTGTAACTGGGAAAATCAGCAGTTGCTCCTTTTGACTAGTAAAAGTCTTAAAGCAATCTCAGGCCTGAAGAAATGGTTCAAGAGCAAACACTCCTTTACAGAAGATGAAGAAGAAAGCCTTCCTCTGTCTCTTTCAGCCTCTTCTTCCTTCTGTTCATAGAGGTTAGCTCCTGTTTCCCCAGAGAGCAAAATCCATTCCAGCCATGAAATGTGAATGAAGAATATTGAGGCTTGAATTTTCTTTTAGCCAACATGACTTAGGAAGATGCATTATTTAGACAGATACAATCAATTTCACAAGCCAAGCCATAGGTATCCTTCAGTTCTTGTACAAACATTCCTTTGGTCATTAGTTATTTTTCTCCCCTCCCCCAAAACCTTCTCTACTAAAAGGAGCTTCTGTACAAACATAAGTATTATGTAATTCATCCTGCCACAAATTATTCCAAATAACAATGGAGGGAACCAGGGAGATAGCTCAGTAGAATAAGCACTTCCTTGGCAAGTGCAAGGGCCTGAGTTCAATCCCTGGTTCGTCAAGAAAACAAAAAAAAGTGTCTTGCTTGTCCAAATAACAATGGATAAATTTTCCATCAGGACAAAAAGAAAGGATTCAAAGACAGCCTACACACAAAAGAATTTATCTTAGTAGCCCCCAGACTCTATTGTAGCTGATTTCCTCTCCAGGGGAATTTGAGAGACTATAGTTTGGAGTCCTCATTTAAGTATCAGGTATTGTGAATGAATGAATGAATGAATGAATGAATGAATGAATGAATGAATGAATGAATGAATGAATGAATGAATGAATGACAAGAAAGACTGCCATGCTCTCATTGTAAAACATTGCAATTTAGAGACTGTTTCAGTTTTAGGAGTTACAAAAGTAGCAAAGCAGACTTCATCATTAATCTTGAACATTCAGTGGTCACAGTCCAGTACCTCAGAATGTGTTTTGTTATACTAGCAACAGACAAGCTAAAAATGAACTTTCTAAATGCTGTGCAAATTTGGAAAATTCACAAAAAGGGCTGTTTCTGGAATCAGAATATACTGTTTGATGTTGAACCAGTTAAATAACACTCTTAAGTGATTTTCCTTGTTTGCAAAATGAAAATACTAATAAGATCCACCTAACAGCATTATACGTGTATTATATGATCGCACATGGACCAAAAATTCTTTATTAGAATGAATAACACAAAATAAATCCTCAAAAACTTTAGCTTTATATGAAGAAAACTGTAGACAAACCAGATTGAGGATGAGAAAAATGAAAAAGGAATGTTTTATAAAATGAACACCAAGTGCTTAAAATCGAGGTCAAAATCAAATAAAAAGGGATATAATCCAGTTCTTAAAGCACATCCCAAAGAAGTATGGACTAAAAATATACTGAAGAAATCTGTCAAGATGACAGATTTATGCACTAGCAATATATAATAGGCTATTAGAAAAAAAATGGGACACTTTGAGTTCAATTCATGATATTTATTTCAAAAGAATGTTAAAGGAAGAAAAATATGACCCTTCTCTGCAAACTTTTCCAGCACTATTGTCAGAGATAAAGAGCTCACTGAATGTAAGCCAGTAACTTTTTTAAAAGTTAGCATGAAAATTAGCATGAGATGACTAAAGAGTATGGGTGGAGAAAATGTCCCAAGTCCAGACAGTCCAGAGCCATTCTATTCCTCATGAAATCGACATCTGTGTGCTGAGTGCGTGACTGATCCATAAACCACAGGATTAAACGCAGTGGAAGAGGTAGGCATGCTCCTGGGCCCTCACGCCTGTGGCTCAGGGGGCACAGCAGTTGTTAACCAACCAGTGATCCAAACGGTTCTGCATTACAAACTGGGCAATGGGCTGCAAAGCAAATGATTTCCTAAGCAATCCTAAGACAAATTCCAATCTGGGGAAAAGACATCTGTATAGAAATCTGAACAAGAGCAAGTAACAAGCTATGAAGGTGTAAGGAAGAAGGTTAGTTCTGGTCTTAGGGAACAGCAAATGCAAAAGCCCTGTGGTACAAGAGAGCCAGGATGGCTGGAAGACAGATGGGGACCCAAACAACATGGCACAGTCTGATTTCTGTTTTATTACTTTTAATTAATTTTATTGTTGAATATTTTTGAGGTATTTTTCTTTTTCTTTTCCATAATTTTATTGAAGAACAAATAGCAATGAGACAGTTTCAAATCAATTAGCAGAACAGATTCAATAATTAATACATTGCATATTGTTTTCATAGTGATCTTTTGTTGGACAAGGTGCAGACATGATATTGCATTTACAAACACTATTAGAGCAGATCCCTCTATTCACTGAATTAAGAGAATGTAGCTGTATACCTATCTCTTTTTAAGCTGAATTATAGTATAGTTTCAATAATGAATGCTTTTTACATTTTGTCTTCCTAGTGGTTATCCATAGTACAAGAAGCAAACAGGATATCCTGTCCAAACACTATTAGTGCAAATCTTTCTTCTCATAGAATTACATGAAAGTACTGCACATTTATCCTAACTGGATTGTTTATACAAACACAGAATGGCTTTCCTTTGTTTATACAAACACAGAATGGCCTTTCCTTTGTATCCCCTTTTTTTGTTTAGTCCTGTCAGAAATGGGTATTCTATTTTTTTAGGGAAGGGTATACAGGGTGTTCAGGGTCTCACTACCAGGTTGGACTCATAGTGATCCACCTGTTTACAGCCTCCCAAGAGCTGGGATACAGGCATGTGCTACAACGCCCAGTCTCAGGGGCCAGGCCAGCACAGCAAGCCTGGGAATCAAACCACGGGCTCCTGTGCCTGCTTGCAGATGCTTTAATCTAGTTATTTATTTGGACTGTCTTTCTGCTTTAAATCAATGCAAACAGGAGTCAGTGATAACTCAATAATAAATCTTTAATAAAGGCAGATAGTATCAGTAGTATCCTTGGCACAAAGCAGATTCTGATTAAATATGTCTTCAATAAACAAAGATACACAAAGGTAAAGAGCTAAAGGCTTGTTTAGTCCAGTCATTTTCAAACATCTCTAGGCTCTTTCTCTTGTTTATCTGTCAGGTTTTCTTAGAAACAGACTTCTAGAAGGACAGCATGTGCCCCTGGTTTATCAGGGAGGTACAGGGGACCACCACCTGTGTTGGGGTTAAGGCAGCAGGACTGGACAATGGAAGAGTAGAAGGTGGAGAAGGTTGTGCCCCTGATCTCACAGGCTCTCTGGGGCCTCTTGGCTGGGCTGGTCTTCAGGGCTCTGTGTTGAGCTGGGGCACTGGATCCCTGTTATGGATAGGAGCACTCCTTGTCAGGGGGCTGTGAGCCATCAGCAGGCAACATTGATCAGTGGGGAATGGGCCAGGTCCGGACAGCACACTGCAGGATTCACTTCTCTTCCCACTGTAGGTGTGTGGGGACTGCACAGAGAAGTTCACAGGAAAGCACAAGTTGTTCTGACTGGAAGCCGAACTCAGAATCCTACTTTACTCTTGCTTTTCCTCACTTTCTTCCACTACAACAGCTTCTAAGAGTGCACATCCATCTGGAATGCAGAAATGACCCTCAGAAGAGACCTGCCTCAATGCCTGAGAATCTCCTCCCTCAGACCGCAGGGAAGGCCCTCTGAGGAAGTTACTTCCTGCTTCCAACCCAAGCCTAGCCTCATTGTCTTCAATTTGCCCCCTCAGCTATGGAAAGCTCCATCTCTTCCTCCACCATCATGATCCTCTTCCCTGGAGGGAGCCACCCCACCTCAGGGAACCGCTGCAGTAGCTCCTGTCATCTCTTTACGGAACATTCTATGAGAGGAGTGAAATGACCCGAAAATCATAATCAAGGCTTCTTTCATCTTAAGTGATGCTTCCCTGTGGAGACAGTGCAGATCTTTTTCTCGGGAAAATCTCCACAGCCTACTTGGCTTCCTCTTTGAAGAACAATATAATTATCAAAAAAAGCAGAGAACACCATGCAGGTTAAAATCACAGGCTCTTCGGCCTTATCCAAGCTTTGGTGCTGAACTGAGCAGCATTCAGATGCCCTTTAGCTCTCCTTCCAGGGTAAGACTTTTCAAATTGGAAACGTTGTCGAAAAAGATATATTCACTGACCCTTTT
Organism: Ctenomys sociabilis; assembly: GCA_004027165.1. NCBI lineage: Eukaryota > Metazoa > Chordata > Mammalia > Rodentia > Ctenomyidae > Ctenomys > Ctenomys sociabilis. The sequence continues at coordinate 33,272 of PVKA01009243.1, read as the reverse complement.
TTCTTTCACTTGACCAGTTTCCTTCCCTGGCTCATGTTAATTTCCCTGCTCATTCAATTTCCTTCTTATCTGTTTGTTTTTCTCTGAAAACACTCCTCCACTGAGTTGCTTTGATAACTCTCTTTAAATAGTGGATAGCACATTTGAGTCAGTGCTCTGGTATTTTTAAAAAGAAATGCCACTGGCCTTTCAGAATGGTCCAAGCATCTATCACTGCTTGTATCATTCACAACTCTTTAGACAGAATGAGGTCAAACTTTGTATCTTCAAGTTTCTCTTTTCTTCTTCCCTGGCCATTCATCCTTAGCCCTCTCCACCTTCCTCTCTCACCTGCCACACACCACACACACCCAAATGGCTGAGGCAATCCAAGGGGCAGAGTGTGCACCGCCCTTTCCTAGCTGTGGAACACAGTCTGCTCACTGGTCTCGCCCAGCAGTACTTTGGCTCCACACCTGTTTGGTCACCCTGCTTACTCAGCGAAAGCACAGAGATGCAAATGATTTTAATGATCAAATTTGAGAAAGTGGTTTCAGGGCAGTGCTTGGAAACGAAGACATCTTTATTGACACATGCTACAACCCACAGTTAAGGTCACTTCTAAGACACTTGTGCCAAGTTATTTCTTTCACTTGGTGCCAGGGTAAGAAAGGCTAACATCTAACAATGCAAAAGCATCTCATCCCACAACCAAGATGCCAACATGCCCAGCAGGAACTGAAAAAGTTGCCACCCTGCCTGTCAGACATAACCTTTTCTTCTAAATCATGTACTTTTCAGAAAAGATAGAGCACACTTATGTTTCTAAGACTTATGTGCAAATGCTCTAGAAAATAGAACACAAAGGACCAGTGCTTTAAGTGAGAAAGTATTTTATTTCCCTGACACAATCTTCATTACCACTAAATAATGCAGCTCCCAATGCACTCATCTTCAGTTTTCCAGAGAACCTCTGACTCCATTACCTCTCCGATTGTTCACTCCAGGGGGACTCTCTGTGGCAGCTCTGTAGGATAAACTCAACAGTCCACAGCTTCCCCATCTGCCTCTGGGAAGCCCATATAATGGCAAGAATTATCCACTGAAAGACCGAATCAGCAACTGCATACCAGCCCAGAATGAAACATCTTTCTAACACCATGGATTGCCTTCCCACAAGGGCTAACTTTTTTTTTTAATTTCCTCAGTAAATCACTGCTGTCAAGTCATTCAGGCTCAGAGTCAGAGACAAAGTTCAAAACTTGAAGCGATAAGAAAACAGTTGTGCCATATAAATTAATAGAGATAAATAGAAAAGAAAAAGAAAAAAGGAGGATCCATTACCTACGAAATTTTTAGCAAATTGGAAATTTGGCTCAGAATAAAATTGGAGTTGTAAACTTATTAAGGACTTTCTCTTCCCTCTCTCAGGCTATAGAGTTTCTACTGCTATGTCTAGCAAGATCTGAAAGATACATCTTTCAAAGTCACAACTGTCCAATTTGTGTAGTTTAACTAGGAGAGTCTTCTTTTCATTTTCCAGGAATGTCAACAACCACAGGCTCAATTGACTAGCAATCCCATGAAGAAAACACTCCTTGTTTTAATTAGAATGGACAGAATCTACCCTTGTAGAAATACATCTATCCTGTCAGTCATCAAGTCCAATTAAAGAAAATAAAGAGAGAGGCTTTTGTATATTTTCAGTAAATAATATTTGGTGGTTTTACCTACTAAAAGTCAAGAGATAGGATGACCTCTTTATAAAGTTAATTATGGTAAGCCTAGATTTTGTGATGCTTTAAACCAATCCATTTTGGAAAATACAAAATAAAAAAAATTTAAAAACTTAAAAGTGACTATCTAGTTCCATCTCTTTTATTTATAGACAAATAAACTGAGACTGAGAAGTTATAAAGGGAAGTTTATAACTACTTCCAAGACTAAATACAGTAGTAAACAGCCCTGCTTTCCACCTACGTCATTTGAAACCTGACCTGGAGAGAAAGCAGTAACACACCAGAAGGTTCTCTCCCGGTCTCCCCACTCAGTATTCCATGAGCTTTATATTTTGTGCCTACGAAGGAACAGCATTTATTTTTCATCAGGTAGCATTGTGACAGGAATTCATGAGTCAGGAGTTAGTTAGTGTTCAATTAGACAGTAAAGATGATGGCCTCAAACTGATGTCAGGAAACTTAAAATGGAGTCTACTGAGTCTCGGCTCTCCGGGGACCCTTCAGAACCATCGGCCAGGCCTCCTGCAGCTGTCCAAGACCTCCCCATAGCATGATCAGGCAGGCTGTTGGCCCAAGGGCACTGCATGGACACTGCATGGATTGGACCCTGAAAAGTAGTCTCCTACAGTGCAGAAATTATAGTTTACACAATGATCCCAGTTCACTTCTAAGCCTTTTAAACCCTTAGACAAAACAACAACAACAAATTCTTGGGTATCTCACTCAGCACTCCTCCCCCCACTCCCGTAGCAGAAGTTTTAATTCTTTACCTTTGATTCTTATTTTCTTGTCTTCATACCTAATAAATTTATTTATACTCCACTTCTTCAGTCCACAGTTTAACTCTTTGTCTCTGTGGAACACTACCCTGGTTTTCCAGCATCAATATCATAAGATAGCCTGATTTGAAAAGGAGCAATAGAAGGCAGACAAAAATTACTAAATTCACAACACAAAGCTACTTGCTTGGAGATCTGAAAAAGCCAGAGAATCTTCACATCCAGTCGCCTGAAGATAATCACTTCAATAACAATAAGGACTATCAGTTTGAAGAGGAGAATCAGAATCCCAGGTTCATACTTATTTTTTATTTATTTATTTGTTTATTTATTTTAGGGAAGGGTCTACAGGGTGTTCAGGGTCTCACTACTAGATCGGATTCATGGTGATTCTCCTGTTTACAGCCTCCCAAGAGCTGGGATTACAGGCACAGGCCACCACACTCAGTCTCAATTGCAATCTCAGCATGCAAGGGGGCGAGGCTGGCAGGGTAGTTTCAGGTCCTGCTTGCAGATGCCTTTTTCTTTTTCTTTCTCTTTCTTTCTTTTTTTTTAGTGGAGATAATTATAAAGTGTTTTCTTATTTTTAAGAAACATCAACCGAAGATGTTTTATATAAAGAATCATTATAAGTTTCACACCCTTTGGCAATTTATTTTCTGCTGTTTTGCTCATTAGATTTAGTAAGAAAGCCAAGATAAATGAATATGTTAGGATTTTTCCTATTTATGTTATAGTCAGTTCTATGTTATCTGGAAATATGAGGTTTCCTACAAAGCAAAAGATTGAAATCAGCTCTTTCATCTGGGAAACCCACTTGAATATAAATGGAATCTTAAAGTCAGTACCTTAGACAGGAAAATGCTTTCTCACTAGTAAGCCTTCCAGTTGCAATTATTGAAAAATGAATGCCTATTTCCATTTAAACTTCTTTCCTAAGAAATGGAAAAGTAAAAATAATCTACATCTTATCTCTTACAAATAGTGAATATAAAAATACAATATTTTTAGTGATGAAATCATCAGTGGCCCCTAAAATTATGTCAGTGAAATGATGAAATGTTAAGTTCCTCAAATTGGCAAGACACAACTGAAAAAACCGAGATTAAAAATAAAAGGTAGATTATATTTGGGACAGACAGTGCTAAGAGATGACGGTCAGTCTTTGTCACTGTCTCTTTTGATTTTTATCACAAAGGATCTTTTTTTCTTTTAAGTCAAGGATATTGATATGAAGGCAAAGAAAATCTAGAAGAAAAACCATAAAAACTGAAATTTACAGCCTGTAAGAAATTGAGGGAAAATTAAATTTTGCTATAGGAAATCTTAACTAGCTTAGTTGATGCCAAACTATTATTATTTCTTCAAAAACTAGATAAAAAAGTTCCAAGTGAACTGTAAAATAAAAACATTTAACACAGACATCATAAAATTGCCCCCATTCTCATCATCTTTTTCATAATAATAATAATAATTATGAAGCTGTACATTTAGCGGGAAAAGATAGAAAAACTTAAATAATGGGTAAACGTTCAAGAAACAATTGCTCTAACTATAACCTCAATGGAATATGAATATGAATACATAAACCTTAATCAACTAAACAGGCTTCAATTATTTGAGGTTTTCATTTTCCAAAACCTTCAAGAAGTACAGTTTTGAACAGAGATTAAACTAGAAGGGTCCAAGGTAGAGCACTTTACTTTTCCCCTATCAATTTTATTTCTATTTCATCAAAGTTCAGATCTTTATACTTTTTAATTATTGGAAAGGACCAAACAACTTCTTTCTTTCAGAAAATTCTATGGCTTTAGTGTTTGTCTAAAATAGATTAAAGAGCTTCTAATAGATTTTTAATGTTGGTTTCTTATTAAGACATTTGGAAGATTTCCAGAAAAATTTAGTAACTCTACAGATCCTTTCTACGCACAAGAAAAGGAAGAGAAACTGCTCTGCCAAACCACTCCACACTTGTGTGGACCAAGTGCTGTGTTTTGGCATCAGTATTTAGTTTCTGAAAGTTACCCTGATTCAGAGAAAATTTTACTATTTTTATACTTCATGTGGAAATTTTTATCTAAAATGATCCTTTTCATTTTGATGGAGTTGGTCTGTAAGATTTAAATTAAAATTAACATTCAGTGGTTCAGAAGGAAAGGATACAGGGGTAGATTGGCCTTGAATCATATCAGATAAAGGTAGAATGTAGGCTATAAAGCACAGGTGTTCACTATTGACTGCATATTTTAATTTCTCATAATTAAATTCTGAAGAAAAAAATTAATGTTAAAAGGAATGACCCTTCTGAACACCATCAGCAACTCCCCCTTCCCAGAATAAAACAAAAACATTAACAAAAAGAGTTATTTCTGCAGCTATAAGTCAAACCAAGAAGCAAAGAACTTTCATATCATACTATGATGGGTGGAAGAGTTGAGTTCAAATTGAAGAAATATTTGGCAGGTATTAGAGATCAGTAAATGGACCAAATGGGTATGAAGACTCAACATTATTCATTTAAAAAATATATTACATAATCTGTTTGCAAAAGGATGCATTCCTGGAGACAGACTAGGTACTCAGAAGACCTCATGAAGTCTAACTCATAAAGAAGGTAGACAGATAGAGAGAAATTCAGGTCAGAAAGATCCAGGACTCTTCCCCCCAGTACTTCCATCCCCAAACCTGTGCTCTTTACCCAAGAGTGGTAAAGGCTCTATTCATTGAAAACATCTGACAAGAGCCACAGGGTTCAGCAGGCAACAGGAAGAGAATATAAGCTCAAGAAAACAGCTGCCACTGACAAAGGTGCCTACAAGTGGAAAGGAACAAGTCTACTGTCTACCCCCAATTCAAGTTCCCCAAACAGCCTGAAGCCCAGATGGACAAGAGAAGTAGTTCAGGCAAAGAGTTGCATCTTCCGATCCTAGAGCTGTTATCTGCCTGATTTTTCATCTTCTACCCATCTAGAGCAAGGAAGAGGGGAAAAGCACTTTTGCAGATAGGGAAACATTTAGACCCCACATGTTAATGGTTGCAGACGACCACAGAACTGCTGTTCTCAGTATTTTTGACCTCCAGGTAACATTCACACTCTTTGCAAACCTTCGAACTGTTTTTTGGGTTTTTTTGGTTTTTTTTTAATAAGGGTTGTTATAGTTTGTGCATAGGTGTCCCCCCAAAGCCTCATACAGTCTTAGGGTGGCTTCTGGAGTTTGTGATTCATTATTTTGGGTGTGGACGCTGCCCCTGCCCTGGGCAGGTAATTTGCATTATAATGTAAGGCAGGAAGAGAAGCTGCTGTTTGAGCTGCTGCTACTCCTCCCTTGTGCTCTTGCTCTTTGCCACCACCATGAAAAACTGCCGCTCTGCCTTGGAGCCAGTTGAATATGGACCGAAACCTCCAGTAACTGTGAGCTGAATTTTGGGTGTTGTGTATTTTTCCCAGCAATGAGAGAAGAGTAACTAAGACAAAGGTTATCTTTCAATATTTACATTAGAAATTAAAATAGATCATACAAAAACAAATTTAAAAAATCATGTAAAAGATATTCATGTACTAACTTCATTGTTATAGAATTTATCGGTACGTGTTTGTAGTACACAGTGATTACCTTGCTTATACAGGGCTGGTGTATAAACACAGCACACTGTCATTCTTTCTCTGTGCCCTTCCTGTCCACAGTCTCTGCACTTCCGCTTCTGTTGGTTCCCATCCCAATTCCCAAAGTTCCATCTCCTTATTTCCTATTATCTGTTTTTTATTCTGCTCTTTATTTATATTTTGTATTTTTCAGGTAAGAGAATTAATGGGCTATTTAAGCTTGTGCATCTGATTTATCTCACTTAACTTTACGGTCTCGAAGTGCATCCATTTTGCAACAAGTGGTTCAGGTTCACCTTTCTGCGTAGAAGAGTAGTACTCCATTATGTATTAACTACCACATTTCTTTAGCCATTCATCTGCTGATAGGTGTGGCTGCTGCCAATATTTATCTGCTATGAATTGTCCTGCTATACACAAGCTTATGCATGTAAACAATAAACCCACTACATGGTAATATAAATGACATGTTTTAATGTAATATAGTCTCTAGATGATAATATTTTTCACTCATAAAAAGGAGGCTAGATGCCAGAGAGATAGAGGGTATCTATATCTATATAGAGGGTAGAGCTCAGCATCTTAAACACCTGCCTGGCAAGAGAAAAGTCCTCAGTTTGATGCTGAGTGAAAGAGAGAGAGAGAGAGAGAGAGAGAGAGAGAGAGAGAGAGAGAGAGAGAATAGGATCTATCATAATATAATTATAAAGTGTGTTTTAATTTGGTGTCCCCAAGAGGATCTTATCACCCTATTCCTGTAGTCCTTGGCACACAGCTTGAAAAACACTGCCATAGAGGCAATGGCTATGATAGAAGATTATCAGCCACCAAATACTCACTCAGATTTATACATCCTCACACATGTGGCAGTAATGAGCTTCCCAGAGAGGTGAGTGGTGTACTTATTTTATATATGCTACCCAATGTGGTGAAGAAAGAGTAATTTTGAAATAGTAGGTGGATTATTCCCCGGAATTGAGTCTTTTAAATCTTGCTCTTTCCTTTTGGAGACTTTAAACATTATTTTTAATCACTGAGAGGCATGGAAACATAGGCCCTTGATAATGGACAAATAAATGAGTTAAACCCCATGCAAGTCTAAAGCAGCTGAAAGATTGGCTGGTCTTCAGCAAGTGCCAGACATTTTGGCCTGGCCTGCCCCTCTGTAGGATCTCACTGTGCCCACAATAATCCCCACATACATGAGAAACCAGGTTATAATTCTCTTGTTCATGATAGTAAACTCCTATTCACTTTTAAACCCAAATGAAACTGTATTGAATAATCTTTTAGCATTTTCATAAGTTATTCCTGTGTTAAGAAAAACGGAAGTGAGTCATGAGTAGGGAGTAAGTCTCTCAAAATCTCAGATAACTAATTGGCCCAGACAGGAAGAATATGAAGGCCATTTTAGATCATAATTACCCACAATCCAATTAACTCTCTCGCATGCCTCAGTATTCAAAGATGCTTTGGCTCCCAGCTCAGTCTTTCACGTTGAAACTAGAAGGGCATTTATTTGTGTAATATTTCCTTTTGTGCTTCACTAAAACAATGAAAAATTCTTCAGGTGCAGATGATTGGAGTTTCAACCCGCAGAGCAAGTTGTCCAACAGCCAGGGATGAGTCCTGCATCTCCTAAACATCTTCTCTGTGGATCTATGTACTGTGCTTACACTAGTAACCCAAGAGAGAAAGGGGTTTGTGAGAGAAGCTCAGTGGTAGAACACTGCCCAGCATGCGGAAGGTCCTGGCTTCCATCCCCCATCAATAAATAAATAAATAGCTCAGTCTGTGCTTTTCCTCTTCCTCGGGAGTGATTAGCCTGAGTCCTAGTTTTCCCATTCATTCATTCAGACAAGTATCCAGCAGATAACAGTGATGTTGTCAGATGTGACAGATTCACGGCACTCGTGCATCGTCACACACCTAGTCACAGTAGCGGGGCTCCCTGCAGCCATGTGACCTCAATAACCTGCTGCATCTCCCCAACTCAAAGCCTCAGAGCCTCACCACCCCCCTCCTAGAAGGCCCAAGAAAGAGCCTCACTGGGCTCACTCAGATTCTGTTCCCTTCCATGCGCCTCCACCCCAGGCAATTGCCGTACTCCCTGATCTCCAAATTCTTCCTCCAGATCCCCTGAACTTTACAGTAAGATCAGCTCCTCAGGCCTGTGTGGGTCAGTCCTGTCCAAAGAGCAGCACAAAATCATGCTGTGCTGTGTCCCCTGGGATGCACTCTGAATTATATGAATGTTAAATTTCAGATTTTACTGTAGCTCAGAATTGGATTTTATGCTTTTGCATCTGTATACAAAGTCATAATTTTGCTCTTACTTATTAATTCAAAAATAATTTTTTCTAAGGCATAATGGACAGGGCCTCTCTACCTCTGAACAAACCCCTCAGTTCAATAAATATTTATGTTATAAAAATATTTCAATACTCTAGTCCCCAATTACTTAAACCTCTTTTCTCTTCTGCTCTTGCCCTACTTTACCCACACATTTACCTCTGTGGTCATGATCATACCCCACATCTTGTCATTTCCAATAGCCAAGACCTTTGTCACTTCAACTTGAAGCTTTTCACATTCTGATCCTATTTGTCTTTCTAATTTATTCTATTTCTGTAATGTTTCTTCTACCCCAGCCAGCCACACAATCCATCAGCACTTCTTGTCACTGAAGTTCATCCCCCTCAGCCATCCTAGAATCCATAATGTCACTCTCTTGTGTGCACCCTCAGGAATATTGTCCCTTTTTCCGTCCATTTCACTTCCTTATCAAAGCTTTAGTTTTGGTCAACTCTTGCTCTCTGCCCAGTCCACACCTGAATTCACTGCTAAGAAAAATAAGAAACTGTGTTAACTGGTCTTCAGGTAACTCCTAGTGACTCGCCTGCAGTAGATCTCAGTGCCACCTGGCACTGCCATCTCTCCTCACTGGTTCTTTCTATTACTCTCTTAGGTATTCTGTGCTCTGATCTGTCCTTAAATCTCCAAACATCCTCTGGTACTTAATCTTGATGATGAATTTGACACCCATCTTTCTGGGAAACAAGATTAATTAAAAGGGAATTCCCACTCTTCCTCCGCTATACAAGCTATACCATTTGTACCCAGGCCCTGAGGTTCTTTCCTGTTTCTAAAGTTCTTAGAGTTCAGAGATCCCTTCTTCAATCTTAGTCCATCTGTGAGTTTCAGGAGTTGGGTGCTAACTCCTCTTTCCATCTCTAAAACAATTTTAGTTGTTTGTCTCTATTTTATTCACAGCCCTCAGCTTTCTGTGAGTCATTTCAGGCAGCAAATGTGCACCCTGTACTATCTGCCATTATTGAAAGGAAATTATTTCTTCAAGTCACATTTCTCTTTAAGTACTTCCCCATTTCTGAGAAATAATTTGCAGAGAACTTTCAATTTCATGTTTTCTCTTTTGAAGTCATAAGCATCTTTGAATATAATGTATTTACAACTAAATGTTATTTTTTTCTTTAAAAATTATTCCTATGTTTTAGTATTCCCTCTTCTTATCTATTCCAGTGAAGTTTTATCTCCACTCTCCAATGAAAAAACTCTTTTCAATTTGAAGTTGAGAGGTGACTTTCTTCCCAGACAGTGTCACAATATTGACCTCTACAATGCAAAGACAATGGGTCAACTTCAATCCTTATCTTTCATCAAGAATTTAAAAAATTGCAACATTATAATCTCATTTCTTATTCTCCTTATCTATATGTAAAATCATGTAATTATTTTAAACAAGAAATAGACTTTTACAATACATGCTTTCAAAATATATTGAAGTTATATTTTAATATATTTTTACAGTTCTATATGTGCATGTGTTTGTCATTCTTTTCAACAGTTCCTCCTAACCATTTGTGTCATTTTACTTTTCCTAAATAAATTTCTTAGTATGTCTTCTGATTTGGGATTCCTGGCAAAAATAATTTATTCTTCTTTCATTGTCTGAAAATGTCTTTCTTCAGCATTTATTTTAAGAAACATTTTTTTCTGTATATAAAGTTATATATGGGGAATTTATTTTTCACCAAAGATGTGGTATTAGGTTTACTGGTTCATGTTTATGAGAAAAAGCTAGCCACCATTTTTAGTGTACCTTTTCTGTGAACAGAAGACTGATTTTAAGATTTTACAGGTATGTTTGGATTTTAGATGTTTGATTCCTATGTAAAGTGACTTTCCAGGTATATTTTTGTATTCTGATGTAACCAGTAGGATTTTGCTCATCCTGTTCATCCTGCTTGGAGTTCATATAGCTCATTTAGCTTTAGGTTGTCATCTATTATCAAATTTGGAAACATTTTAGATAACGGACCTTCTGATATTCCTCTACCCATTCTCTTTCTTTACTTTTCCTAGTACTCCATTTACACATTGATTCAGTGCCCCATATTTACCTATGAGTCAATATTCTTGTCACTTTCTTACATAATTTTTTTGTTTACTTTGATGGATGCCTTCCCTTGGTCTGTTCACAAATCCATTTATCCTTCCTTCTGTTGTAGCTAACCTGCTGTCATGTTTACCCAGTGAAGTTTTGCACTCTCTTTGATTTCAGTTCTAGGATTTTCACTTGAAATATTTTCAGTCATCAAAGTTTACTTCTGAGGTAAAGTTTACTATACCTTCTCTTATTGTATTCATTTCCCTACAGATTATTTAAGCTTGTGTCATAGTTATTTTGAATTTTGTTAATCTAATATCTGAATGATCTGTGGTCCTACTTCTATTCAGTGATTTTTCTCTTGACTATGAACATATTCTAGGTTTTAGGTGACCTTTCCCTTTAATAACATGTCAAACATTATGTCTAAAAGTCTTAAATTTGAAGTTGAGAGGTGACTTTCTTCCCAGAAAGAACCTTTGGGTATAAACACTAGGAATCTAAGAACCCTTTTGTTCCAGGCTAACATGACACTCACCACTATTGCTGGGATGACACCTTTTATCTTACACAGGAGATTGAACAGTATGATAGTTAACACTGTGTCAATTTGAGTAAGTAACACCCAACTGAATTGGATCAGCGTAGCTCTGAATGTGTCTGAGGGGATTTATCGAAGATGGAAGACCCACCCTAAAGCAGCTTGTCACCTGAATAGTATAAAGTGGAAACAAAGAAAGAAAAATAGCTTCTGTCTCTTTGGAGGAGTTCTAGTCTTCACCTTCATCTTTGATGTTGTCGTCAATCTCCAGCACGGACTCTTCAGCCTCCCACCGCAGACCCTTCATCCTCCTCATACAGATTCAGACAATATGACACAGAGCCCAGGGCTTCACCAGGATTCTTTGGGTCTCAGCATGGTGACAGACCTTTGGCACTCTTCCACATATGACTCTATGGGAGGCCACTATAAACCTGTTTTGTAAATCCATGTATATATTTGTACATCTTGCATTAAATCTGTTTCTTTAGTGAGTGCTGAATGATATAAAAAGGTAATTTAATTGCAGTTCATTTAGACTCAAATCACATTCACCTTCAAACACCTAAAAGGAGAGTTCAGGCTCCTCCATCTAGTAGTGACCTCAGGCAAAACACTCAAAAACTTTACAATTTCAAGTAGGTAAGACCTTTAGTCACTAGGGCTTGTGAAGTTGGAAGAGCACAGGACTAAAACTCTTCAAGACTGTAACTACATCAAGATCATGAGGCTGAAGACATGGAAGATGAGGAAACAGAAGAGGTTAAATCCAGAAGATTTTAAAAGGTGAAAATTGTGAGATCAAGCGATTATCTGCCTTTTCACTTTTTCTTTTATAAATAGACTTTCTTTTAAGAGCACTTACTCATCTGGAGAGAAACCAAGTCGATGGTACAGAGATGTCCCACATAACCAAGTCCCTGAAGAGTGCACTGCGACCCCCAGTATCAACAATTCAAATCAGAGTGGTACATTTGTTGATATCATGAAACTAAATGGGCATATCATAAATCCCTCCAATCTAATTTCTATTAAGGTTCAGCTAGTGCTACACGATCTATGGTTTTGTACATAGCAGATATGATAGCACATATCCGCTCCTACTGTAAAATACAAAGCATTTCCATTGCTCTAAAAGTGATCTGCCTCTTTATGCCTGTCTTCCTCCACCCTCTTAGAACCTCTGGTCTTTTCACTGTCTCCTTAATTTCTATTTCCCTTTGCTATGCTCCCAATGCTGCTTATGGGGAAAAAAAAAACAAAAACCCTACACAGAAGAGTTGTTTAGTGGTGAAGACTCATTAAGAGAGTGCGGAGCTGTCTACATCAAAGACCCAATGCCTTTTCACATGGTCTATCAGAAGTCCAGGTGCTTTTTCTTAGTCTGAGGATGACTATTGTTCTCAAACAGTCTCTAAATGTTAGACCTGCTCAAATGTCAGAAATTTGTTATATATACAAAAATATACTTGTTTTTCTATCTCTTTAGCTTTTCAATCCATAGATTCAATCAAGTGCCAGTTGAAGTTATTTGGGGATGAAAACTGCTTCTATACTGATCATGTGCAGGTACTGTTACTATCATTACTGTCTAAACAATGTATAACAACTATTGATATAGCATTAATCTGTATTAAGCAGTGAGAGCAATATAGAAGTGCTTTATAGTATACATAAAAAAGTAAAAGTTATATGCAATCATTACACTACCTTATATGAGGAAATTAAGCCTGCTCTCATGTTCATGAGAGTTCTAAAACCTAACTCCTATAGACTGCAAGAGACGGTGCTACCCTTTTTCCATTACCCATTTAGAAAGTCTCATCTTTTAGGAACCTAGTTCCTTTGAATTTTTTGTATCTATAGATAGTTTATAGCTTTCAAAAAATATACCTCTGGACAGTATCTATAATGTTCTTCTTTCATCAAGAATATAGGTATTGCCTGCTCCCCTGTATTTTCACCTGAAATAGAACCCAATATTTCTAAATAATGAGTTAAAATTCAGGTGGGGAAGATGCTGTACAATTTGCTCCTTGTAGCCCCATAAAATGACCAAGTGTGATTCAATAATAATAGCCATTTCCACAAAGGAAGAAAAATGACATATAATGCTCTTTCCAAAAAATATATATAAAGGAATAAATGCTGCCTTGCATTGTAGTAATTGAAAAATGACTTCATCACTGTTGCTGACACTGGAAATTCCATATCATCTGTCTAAAGTAGACACCTCTATTGTTAAGTATTAAAATATCATTTGCTATAAATGGAGTTGGTTATAGACAGCAGCTGTTTATAATCAAACTTTCATAAAGATTTCTGGATAGTGAACTGAAAATAATTGCAGACATACAATGAATAGAATGGGCTGTAAAACTTTATGATCCATCTTGGTCAAAATTTTCTTTCCTTAGTTGCATTAGCATCACATATTTTAATATAAATGCTGTACTGTCATCAGTCTACCAGTATATTTTATGAATAGTTCTGGATGCTTTCTGATTAAGAAATACTCCTCCTAGAGAGTGGCTTCTGAAGGAATTTACCACTGTTACAAAAGTGTCCCACCTTGCTGAACAGAGCTACAAATAACTGGCTTTCTCTGTGCGTCAGGATGCTGGATTGGGATATAAAAATATTTGACAGCATCAGGTGCCTGGGAGTCTGCTTTCCTGCTTCAAAGAACAAAGGTCCAGAGTGAAAGCCAACCAGTCATGTAACCTCCCTCAACAAAGGCAGACATAATTCTTAACAGTTGGCTTTGATGAAGACTTCTTTCTTTGACCAACCAATCCTAAGTTGCCATCATTTGAAATGGAAATTCCTGGTCTAATAAAAAAGAAAATAATCAGTGAAAGGAAAACAAACGCTTACTTCCAAACCTTTGTTGCTTATCAAATTGGGGTTCCTTGTCTTAACTATCGGTCAACAACTTTGCACCCCAAACTAGGCACACAGCCTTCTTCTCAGCATACTGGCATGGCAGGCTCTAAGTGAGGAATCAGAGTCTGGAGTCTTATTGCTCTGAGTTGCCTTGGCCGCCCTCCTCACTCTGTGAAGTGCTCAGAAACATGTGAATGGTATGAATATTGACAATTCCGTCTGATTTTTTTCCTAAAGAAAGCTTAAAATACTTTTCAATGAAGGGAGTGTTGCCTAGAGGACTGTCTTCAAAGGATAGTTCAGGTGTACAAAGACATTTACATCTTCTCAGCTGGGACAGCTTCTCAAGACTTTGGTGCCACACTCCATTCAATAGCAGCAATAGGGAAGCACAGTTTTCCTGAGTAGCAGACTTGATTCTTGATAATTTATGTAGCAGACACCTGTCATTTATTTAGAAATATACTTTGCTGGAGCACTTGTGGGTATAAAGATGGGGCCTGCATGGACTTGTGATGCACAGATAGTAACATTTCCTATCATGGCAGAGTCCAGAGTATAACTCCACCTTATCACAAGCAATATACTGAATATTTTCTATTAGATTTGATGTCATTTTCTCAACACCTTCTTTTGATTTGTGGGCAATATGGTAAATTGAATATTCCCCTAATATTTATAGTTGAAGACTAAATCCCCTGAATGATGTTCTGTAGAAGTAGAGCACCTGAGAAATAACAAGGTCATGAACTAGGACTCTCACAAATAATATTAGTGTCCTAAAATGAAATCAGAGGACCACACAGGAGGGGAGAAACCCCATGCTCTCTGCCACCACAGGTATGGAGGAACCCAGGTATGGAGGAACCCAGGTACCTGGCCATCCCCTTACACCTCAGGACAGGAAGCCAAATTGTAAAGTGCCCATACTAGGCAACAGACTCATCTGGAGGAACACAGGATAAATCTGTTTAAACAAAGGGAAACATGGCATACAAACGCCTAATTTTTTGTTTGCTTCAGTTGTGTAATGATAGACTTTGTTCCTATGGTCTAAATTATAAAATCAATAATTACCACAGTTCATCAATTTCTGAATTGTGCTCGATACTATCATTATTACTATTTGTATTACTGTAGCTAGGATATATCTGTTGAAATGAGTTGTTCTCACTTGTATAACAATATTGGGAAGCTCCAGAGTAATAATAAAACTCCACCATAAAACTTCTAGATTTAATAATTCAGTAGCACATCTGGATACAGTGTCAACACTCAAAAATCAATAGCATTCCTGTACATCAATGACAAACTCACCAGGAGAGAAATTAGGGAAAGCATACCCTTCACAATAGCATTCACAAAGTGAAATACTTAGGACTAAATCTTACAAAAGAAGTAAAATACCTATACATTGAGAATTACAATACTCTAAAAAAGAGAGATCAAAGAGGATATCAAGGGGCAAGGAAGATGGCTCAGTGGAATACGTGCTTTCCTGGTGAGCACAAAGGCCTGAGTTCAATCCAAGGTTCCACAAAAAAAACAAAAGGAGGATTTCAAGAAGTGCAAAGATATTTCTTGCTCATGGAAAGGATGGAACAACATTGTGAAAATAGCCATACTTCTAAAATTGTTACAGATTTAATAAATTCCTGATCAAAATACGATTAGTATACCTCACAGATCTAGAAAGAACATTCTTAAAATTGATCTCGAACTAAAAGAGACCTAAAATAGCAAAAGAAATCCTGGGCAACAAAAGGAAAGCAGGAGACATTACAGTTTCTGACCTGAAATTACAATTCAAACCTGTTGTAAAAAAAATCAACATGATACTGGAAAAAAAAAAACTGAGGATCAGTAGAACAGAAGTGCAGATGCAACATAATCACATTAAACCACCTTATCTTTGACAAAGGAGAAAAACATGTTCATGGAAGAAATATAGTCTGAAAAAATTAATGCTGGAAAAAAAAATTTGCCTCATTCCAGAGGCTAAAACTAGACCCATGATTATCACACGCCCTAAACTAATATCAGAATGGGTCAAAGATCTAAATATTAAAACAAAAATATGAAATTTCCTGGAAGAGAAAGTAGGTAGAAATTTTGAAGGCATAGGTGTAGGCAGAGACTTCATAAACAGAAAACAAACTGCACTGAGAGCTCATCTTACTAAATAGTTTTTTCACATCAGAAGCATTCACCAACAGAATAAAAAAGAAAACCCACAAAAAAATTAGCTAACTGACCATCAGACAAGGGACTTCTGTCTGGAATATATAAAGAATTTTTTAATAACAGGCTCCCACAATTCAAAGACCCAATTGAAAAATGAGCATCAGAAATGAATGTACCCTTCTTAGAGGAAGAAATACAAATGACAAATAAATATATGAGAAAATGTTCAACAGCATTGGTCAAATTATAACAATACTGAGATTCTATTTTACCTCAGAAAGAATGGCTGTCATCAAAAAATCAATGAACAAGTATTCGTGGGGCTTTGGGGAAAAAACAACCCTGCTTCACTGTTGGTGTGAATGTTGACTGGAGAAGGCACTGTGGAAACCAATGTGGAGGATCCTCAAAGCCTGGGGTTAGAGGTCCCATTTGACCCAGCTACTCCTCTCCTGAGCATTTTTCTAAATGAGCTGAAACCATCACACTACAGCGATTTACGAGCACCCATGTTTATAGTAGCACAGTTTGTAACAGGTAAATCCTGTAAGCAACCCAAATGCCCATCAGCAAAACAATGAATAAGATAGGGTACTTTTATACTATGAAATACTAAGCTATGAAAAAAGATGAATCAGACTTGGATGTGTAAATATCATATTGTCTCCCTAGTGTAAGAAACTGAAAAGTAAATCAGATCCAAAAGGTACAGTAGATATTGAAAAAGGGAAAGACTCTCTTCAAGAGAAAAGAATAGCTGGGACAGGGAAAATAAAAATAGAAGGAAAGAATATATATATGATAGCTAAGATAATTGCCCTACTAATTTCAGTTCATTGAAAAGAATGGTTTGTGTATATATTGCTTGATCAATTTTGCATGCCTATATCCTGTAAACTCTTTATATACCCTTTCATCTGAGCTACTACTATGAATATAACAATATACAACATAACACCCATTGTTAATTTCTTATCATCTTGCTTTGAAATTCTGTATCACTATTTTTTCTGCTTTAAAATAGGATTTTAAAATAAATAATAAATAATTCCTATGTCCCTTTTGAAACTCTTCTAATTTTTATAGATTTGTATAATTCTGACTTGTTCAGTCACCTAATAGATGTTAGATCCAATTTACATATTTTATTGTTTTAAGGGATCATAGAATTTATGATCTACCATATCCACCTTGTATTCAATTTCTGAAACTCTGTTTCATGTTGGTGAAATCTGCTACCTATGTTTTCCATCAAATGTTTAATATCTTCCATTTGTGTGCTTGCTTTCTTTTCATAATTTCTAATTGTTTACCAAAACAATCTTTCCTATCTTATATTGGCTTATTTAAGTCAATTAGTTCATGTTTTTTCTGTGAGCACATCAACTGTTTTCTTAGTAGCATCCTTGATCTGTTTTGTGTAATCCTCTTTAATCTCACTAAACATTAATTGCGTGTCTCTTCCTTGAACTCTTCAAACATTTTGACCACTCATGTTTTTAGTTCTCTCCTATACTTTCTACCTCTATGCTCTGAGATCAGCTTTGGGGGAATTAAGTTGTTTAGACACATGTTGTTGCCTTGTTTTTTCATGTACATATTAGTTTTGTGCTGCAGATTGAAAAATCACTTAAGGTAGAAAAAGTGTTACTACTTTTTCTAAAAAAAAATAAAAAGTGTTACTACTTTTTCTAAAAAAACTGAAAAAAATATTTCAGTTAAAATATGTCTCCCTGTCATATGTTCTTGTGGTTGGTTATATTTCAGTGTTTACACCCCTCTTCAAAATACTCAACATTATATTTGAGGAGTTTGTTAGTGGTCAATTTTCTCCTGGAGGACTGACCTCAGCACTATGTGAGAGGAAAGAATAAACTGCAATGCTTATGACATGAAGATAAAGCAGATAATGTCACAAAACAAAGACAAAACAACTGTGCAATCAATGACAATAGGAAAGAGATCAACAATAATACAGCAAAACAGAAACCAGATATTGACAGTGTATTCAGAGTACAACAATTATGCCACCATTAATAGTAGAAATTCAGCAATAATAGCATAAAGTAAACTACGTAGTTAAACATTAATAAAACTTAAAAATAGTTTAAGTTTTAAGCAAGGTAACTCAGAAGACTAAAGCACCTGCTTCAGCAAGTGTAGGCAAGTGCAGGGACCACAGTTCAATCCCTGGCACCACGTGCCATGCCAGTCCCACCCCCATGGAGGGATGAGCCAGCCAGAGTCCAGGCATAGTGGCACAAACCTGTAATCCCAGCGCTGGGGAGGCTGAAAGTAGGAGGATCACCATGAGTCTGAGCTGCATTCTGAGACCCTGCAACAATCAAATACATTAAAAAAATAGTACTACTTACAGAAGTTGAGAGGGTAAGAAGAGAGAAAAATGAAAGCTACTCAATTTGCAAAAGAAGAAAGAGGAAAAAGAGAAGTTAGAGAAGAGAAAAATGATAACAATCCACTTAAAGAATAAAAGAAAGTCAACACAGTTAAGCAAATGTAACCAAAAAGACGAGAAAAAGAAAAGAAAAAATATGAAGAAAATAAGAAAAAAAGCAGCAAAAAACAAATGAATACAAGAAATATTTCCATGCTTTTGGGTGCATGGTATCTTGCTAGAGCCTGAAGTGTTGGAATCCATGGATATGGAAGAGGGATAGTCGGCCGCATCTAGGGCCTACCTTGTCTCCACATTCACATTTTGTGTGCATACGCTGTTCTTCCCCTCCTTTCCGGCGGGGCTGCATCAATTAATGGTGTGGTTAAGTAAACCACTAGACTTAATGCCAGCTCTTCCAGACACAGCTGCCTCAAAATTCTATGGTGAAAGGCCTGGCCTTCACCACAGAGGGCAATATCATCACATCCTTCCATCTTGAGTTACCTGTTATTTAAATTTTTCTTCCGATCTGTGTTGAGTCCAGCCCCTTTCTGCAACTTTCTTGTGTGGTCATCTCCCACCCACTCATGAGTAGGGTGACCCAAAAAACATACGGAAGTTGTTCTGTGACTTTTGATTCCCCAAACAGTCCATCCATCCTTAACCATTAATCTTATTTCAAATTGGCTTCTGATTATATCACTCCCAAATATGGTGGGTACTGCAGTGGATTTGTTATCCAACTCTAACCATATGGAAAGATTCACTTCCAGTTTTCAATGACCATAGCCTTCTCATAGTATCAGTGCTATAAGTCTATTGCTTCTCTCTGGGGTTGCTGAAACTCTAGGCTTTCCTTGAATTTGCGGAGTCCAGTCCTCCTGTGTGGAAGCCAGGGTTAGCTCTCTAAAATGCTTCATTACTTCTTAGTTGTTATTTCTCTATTTTCTCTGTGATTTCTACTTTCCCCCATGGGTTGTTCTTGGTTCCAGGATCTCTTCTTTTTCTGTTTGCTAAATTGATATTTTCCAGGGTATCTCAAGTTTAGGTCTCAGAGAAGCTATGAGAAGCTTCCAGCCTCTGCCCCAGTGTCTTCACTCCAAGAAGATCCACAATTTTGTTTTTGTTGCATTTTGAAGAAATGTAATAGAAATTACTTCACTTCAGATGAAATGGAGGGAATGTGTATACTGCAAAAATAAAGAGCATGAAAAGCATCGTAACATCATCCAAGCACTGAAATTCAATCTAGTAAAGCTTGGAGCCCCCTGAAATCCTGCGACAACACCTTCCCTCCCCCAGTGCTCACCTTGGCAGTGCAAGCAGGGTGGAGCTGAAGGAAGGGGAAGCACCTCAGAGCCAGTTCAGGAGCACTGATGTTTTAAGACTCGTGGAATGAGCACAAGTCTACATATTTTTTTGGATTTCAAAAGCTAGCATCATTGTAGAGAATATCTGGGCTGTCCACCCACCATTTTATTCAGAGCCAACCTAAGAAATAGGGCTAAGTTTTTAAGCTGGGTGTTACTGTTTGGAAGAAAATATTTCACAGAAATATGCTCTCTCTGGAGCTCTGTTGTATCAAGAATGTCACATACCAGAACTCAGCTCTGTTTCTGTTTATGAACTTTGAATGCTTCAGAAACTGACAGTAGCTTTGCCCTTAAGAAGACAAAGCCTACAGTGCACTCTTTGAGCCCAAAGAAATAAATCAAATTTGTCTTCACTTGTGTTAACATATGTACTTTCCCAGGTGTCATTTGATATTTGGTTTCTAGATCAGAATAGAAGGAATCTGTTGGAGTCAATATTTATCCTTCTTCCTTCCTCTGGCCTCAGTGCTGGCTGAATGCACCGTCAGATGACTTTTAAATCAGCCTTGGGCCAGACAGAGATCAGTAGGATTTAGTGGCACCAGCTGGTGCCACTAAAACAATTCTCACTGCTAATAAATCCAGCATATTGGGAAGTTGGGGTAACTCCAGATTATCTGTCTATTCATTGTCTCTTGACCATTAGTCTGATACTCTATTCAAGTCCATCTGACAAGGGTTTTGCCTAAATCCTTAGGGAGACCTATTGCACACTTGTCATCTTGACTGTGACCTTTATGAGTAAGTGCCTGGGCATGAGAAAGGTTGCATGAGGCTCCTGTTTTCCAAGTGAGACAGAGGAAGAGAGTGAGGTAATGTGACACAACCAGAGGACACCCGGACTAACTAGGAGTTGGAGGTGATGGATGAGGGGGCAAAGCTACTATCAGGTTCTGAAGCATTCCAGTGCTAGCCACTGGATCCTCTTACGTGTGTGCTCTGCTACAAGCAGAATCCCTAGCAAATTGTATGAATCCTTTTACTCCCCCACTGCATGCATGCATACACACACACACACACACACACACACACACACACACCAACCTTACACTACTTGACATACTTTCCAAGATCTTGGAGCGTCAGATCTTCTTTACTGCCAGCATGGGTCTGGATTAACTCTGCTGTGATCATTTGATGGTGCTCCTCACTCATGCCCTCATCCCACCCCCCTACTCCTAGTCCAGATGGCCTCTGGTTGTGTCACATCACCTCACTCTCATCCTCTGTCTCACCTTGAGAGCAGGAGCTGCATGCAACCTCTCTCATGCCCAGGCACTTGTCACAAGTTATTTTTAAACTGTTTTTTGAAAATAACCTAACAGATTTGTTTAACTCTATAAAGCTCTTACACTAGGGAGACAATACAATGTTTATACATGCAGGTCTCATTTATTTCATTTATGAGTATGGCCTCCAGTTGCATCCACTTAGCTATAAAAGCCTCAATTTTTTTTTTATGCATTTGGTTCAGGGTCTTACTGCACAGCTCAGACTCACTCATAATGATCCTCCTGTTTCAGGCTTCCCAGCACTGGGATTACAGGTGTGTACCACTGTGCCTGTCCTAAATTTATCTTTTTTAAAACAGAAACTGTTTAAAGAGAATGAACAATTAGGGTAAGGGAAAAGAAAGAAGGAAAGAAGGAAAGAAGGAAAGAAAGAAAGAAAGAAAGAAAGAAAGAAAGAAAGAAAGAAAGAAAGAAAGAAAGAAAGAAAGAAAGAAAGAATGACTGGATAACGGACTCCTGATTTCTGCTGGTCTATTGAAAGGAGCAGATAACACTTATTTTTTCCTCTTGTTTTTAATTTTTTGACCAACTTTGGATGCTTATATCTGGTAAGCTGAACAACTAATTTGAAGACAACAGTATTCGGTGCAAAAACCACTGTGGAATTCCTATTATTTTCTTTAGTGAAATTCTGTATTATTTCTAACTTTTTTAAACTGTCTCTTATTTTCTTAAAACAAACCTAAAAAGAATTAAAGTTTTTCTGTGTCTTCACCAAGCTATGGCAATGTCTTTGTAGGAAGATTTTTATGTTCTCATTTATTTTTAGAATAAGCCTCTCTCTTTCTTCTACATCCTGAAGGCCAGTTATACTATTCAACAGTTCCTGAGACAATCAGTTTGTAAAGTAGAACAGTTTATTCTTCACTCACAGTTTTGGAGTTTCCAATCCAAGATTGACTGGCCCTGTTCCACTGGGACCAGTGGTGAAGCAACACATCACGAAAGAAGCTCATGCAAGAAAAGATCACCTACATGATGTCCAGGGGCTGAAAGAGAGGAAACAGAAAAAGAGAGGGTCCCAGCAGACTCTTCTAGGATACACCCCAATAACCTAAGACCCCCTCATGAGGCCCTACCTTTTAAAGACTCCATCATTTCCCACCAGCACCAAGCTGAGGACCAACTTTGAGCTCAAAGACTTTTGGTGTTATATCCAATCTGTAACACCAAATTCAAATATTTGTCCTCTGGAAAGCAGTAAGCACCTTACCACATGACAGCCCTCTCCCATGGAAACTTTCATCACCAAAATCTCTCCCTCTCAGCTTGACTTTGCAAATGCTCCCTTTGCCTTGCCATGGGTGTTTCATGAAAATACTTTCAGTATTTCACATTAATGCATATGCTTTGTTTCAAAAAGTGGCTATTTTTCATGTTTCCCTAAAATAATGCATGTTAAAAACAGCAAGGATGGGCAACACTGTTATTATGGTTTGGGTCCAGATGCTCCCCAAAGCTTCATGCAGTTATACGTGGGGCTTTTTCAGAGCTAGTTAAATCTAGAGTTTGTGGCTGATTCCTGGTGTGATGCTAGAATAAAGGGTGCTAGGACTGCACATGTGTGGTTACTAAATCATTACACTGGGGGAGTTGGCACTGCCCTAGTTCTCGTAGACCGGATAAATATAAGGAACAGAAAGAGGCTTCTCTGCCGCTGACTGCTTTGCCACTTTCCTCCTGCTGCCAGGCCACCCTGCCTCGGAACCAGCTGACTGTGGACTGAAACCTCTACAAACTGTGAGCCAGATAATCCTTCTGCCCTTTCTCTTTGGGTGTTGGGTGTTTTTGCTTCACAGTGAGATAAAAGTAACTAGGACAACTGTGAAATGAGTCACATTGTGCCCACCTGCCTGTGACCGAACTTATACCGTTCTAGCTGTAGGTTTCCCTTGCTCTGTTCTTCATGCTGTGCCTCAGATGCCTTTTTAAATGCAAAATGACTTGGCCAAAGTTTCTCAATCACGTTCCCGACTCACAGAGCGCCAGATCCAAATGGTGTCTTTCCGGACAGCGAGCTGGCTGCAGTCGCTACACTAGGAGCCACGACCTCTCTTCAGATCCCACAGGTAAGTGAGCATTCCGGAAGCCCAGGTCCTCCGCAAAACTTCACCGCTGAGTTTTCAAAGAGGAAATTAATCACTGGTTTTGTTTGAAGCTAGGGATTTGAACTCTACTTTTTTTTAATTTGATAAGGCATAGAAATATCATTCATGTTTTAAAACTTCTCCAAATGTAAAAACAAACTAAAATGCCATTCGTGATGATTAAATACACGCTTTTCCCAAAAGTTTCTTCCAAAATTAAAGAAGTGCATTACTGTCAGTCTCCTTTTAGTTTCTTTCCAAAACAGAGTAATGGTTCTCGGCTGTGCTTCTATGGGAGCCCCTGCTATTTGAGTCTGAGCTTGGGGCTGAGCCCCTGCCTGAAACCAGATGCGTGCATGGCAGCAATAGAAGTGTAAATAATCATTCAAGAATCAGCAAGCAGCAGACCCGCTTTGGCTAACATTGCCTGCAATCCATCTGTCAAAGTCACTTTGCTTTCCTGATATGTGTGCTATTAACTTTCTCATAGGAAAATTACTTACTAATTTCTTAAATTATTTCTGAACTCTAAGAACAGGTGATAAAATTTTATATAAATGTAAGGTGACTTTTGAGAATTCTAAATACATTTTAGATTGAGAGTTTGAATCTTTTTCCCTTAACTCTTTTTGAGAAAATTTTGTAGCTCAGCAATACCTGGCCTAAAATAATAAAGAGGTGGAGAAAAAGAATCCAATCCTATATGCCTTTTATTCTTTCAAAACAAAGGTCAACGATAAGACTTCTTAATTGTTGACAGGATGGAGAGAGAGAGACAGAGTGAAAAAAGTGACTGTTTCTTCCTCTATCCAAATGAAATGCAGCAAGATGCATGTTAAATTACTATACAGAGAGAGTTTATTATGGCTGACTGCTCAGAAAGTCCCCAAAAGGTCACATCTACCTTGATGAATTCACTACCCACAGATCTACTCACAGGCTGACAGGTTAAGAAACTTGATTTTATTGAGTGCATCGGAAGTAGCCCTGTTACCCTTCACAGGCAGACTTGCCTTAGTCGAGTTCACAGAAACCAAAAGCCTGTTTATTATCATATAATGAAAGGCAAGCACGGGAAGTCAAGTGATTAGAAGGTCTCGCAGCCCGCAGGCAAGCAGGATGCACGAGTGAGGTGAGCTTACAGTGAATCTCCCAGCACAAGGGGCTTCAGCTCTCTCACCAGCTACACGAATAGTTCTGCCAATGGACCCATGATGATATTTTATTGTATCGATGTTTCCTCCTTCCTGGACAGTGTTGAACAGCTCATCATGGATCTGAGGGGCAGACTTCCTTTTGACTCTGCTACATTACCGGCCGACTCATTTGGCTTGTATGATAATGGATAATGTCTCGGCTTTTGTCCTTTGATGACCACAGCGAGTAACTCTCTGCTATGTTTAGCTCCAAGATGGTGAAATGGTTGTAGAGTATATGCTGAATGTGTGCATGGGGCTTACTTGTTGTGCGTACCAGGTACTCACAGCAGCAATGATGTCAGTGAATAACTCTATAGATAACTAGTGAGCACCTACTATGTGCCTGCTCTGTAGTAGGCAGGATTACAGTAGATACAAATACTGCTCCACACATTGTAGGGCTAAGTCCCAGTAAACCCATCATAAGTTGAAAATATTTTAAAAATACAGATAACTTATCTAACATTATATTTCACTAACATGCTGAAAACACTTACAGTACCCTAGAGCTGAGCAAAATCACCTAAGGCAAAGCTTCTTTTATAATAAAGTATTGAACATTTTATATAATATGGTGAGTACAGTATTATACTGAAAGTGGAAGACAGCATGAGGGTACAGTCATGCTATCTCACACTCTGTTATGTCTTATATCTAGATTCTCCCCCCACCCCCACCAGGCCACATGGACCTGTATTTGGGGCTTTGGTGAGGTGACTGATTGTAGGTCTGTGATAACAGATCTGCCACCGATGGGCTGATGGCTGATTGTGACGTTAGGGGATGAAGCCTGGTGGGAAGAGGTGGGTCACTGTGGGCAGGGGCTGGGCCGTGTTATATATCTTTGTTTCTGCCTTAACATCCTCCTGCTTTCTGCCTGCCCTGCTTTGGATCTAGCTGACTAGGGACTGAAACTTCTACAGCTGTGAGCCAAAATACACCTCTTCCCCTTTAACCTGTGGGTGTTAGGTGTTTTGTCCTAGCAAAGAGAAAATAATGTTTAATGGTTTATTTGGGTACAGAATTCCATCTGTACCCAAATAAACCATAATTGTTTTTCTGTTTGGAGAGGATCAGATGTAAAATATTTTAAAATCATAAAGGCAGTATGAAGCTATAAATGTAACAGAAATGTCAGAATCAGTATAAAGTGGAAGAGATTTCATGAAGAAAGTAGAACTGAACTAGATTTGGAAGAGAGAACAGGATAGCTTACATAATTGTACTGCAGATTTCTGCTGGTCCTTTTATTTTTCCATGCCAGGGATTGAACCCTGTAAGTGCTTATTCTACTGAGCTATCTCCTCCCCCTTCTGCTCATCTTTTGAAAGGATCGGTTAATGCTTTTTTTTTTTTTTTTTTGCTTTTTATTCTCATTTTTTTAATTTCTTATAATATTTTTTGTTGCTTTGTTTTGTTTTTTAACCAAGTTTGCAAGTTTATAACTGTTCACCTAAACTAATTTGAAGGTCACATCATGCAATAGGAATTGCTGAATTCCTAATGCTTTGTTCAGTGAATTTTTATAACATTTTTTAATGTGGTTTTTTACTATTTTGTTTGTTTGTTTGTTTGTTTTGACAGAACCAGGACTGAACTCATGTCCTTGTTTTTGCCAGGGAAGCACTTATTCTACTGAGCTATCTCCTTGGCCCCATATTTTGTATTCTTTAAAAATAAAATAATAATTAAAAAAATTAACAGTGAGATGGAATTAGTGCAGTCTAGGAAGCATTGGAATATAGTAGACACTCAAAGATGTATACTAAATAAGTGAATGAAGTTAACTATGCATAGTTAGGTGTGGAGAAAACTAAGAAGCATTTAATACCATGAAAAAATTAGACCAAGTTCTGCAGTTTGGAAGAGTCATGTAAACATAATACCACAGCAGAAAAGCAAAACCACCAGCGCTTCACCCACAACACTTACCATCCCAGTTCCTTCCTAATTGAAAGGCATGCATTTGTGTGGTGACATAATTCCATAAGCAGGGTTTGACTCAACACATACACAATGCTTGATATGAAATTTCTAGAAAAACCACTTATAATGATCCCATTGGATAGTTTTACTAAGAACCATTCCTCTACAGCAATGTCTATTCATCTCTTCTTTTTATAATTTTTTAAATCTTTTTGTATTTATTTGGTACAGGGCCTTTCTATGCTGCATGAACTCATAGTTATCCTCCTGACTAAGCCTCTCCAGTGCTGGGATTACAGGCATGTGCTACCATGTCCAGTTTCAGTGGCTGGCACGGTGACATGGCATGCAATACCAGAGATCAAACCTGAGTCCTTGCATTTGTCAGGCAGGCACTTAGAACACTGAGCTATCTCCCCAGCCCTCATCCCTTCTTCTTAAATTCAGTTTTTCTATTTTAAAAACCATGGGATAAGTGAGAATTGTGTGGTCTCATTTTCTTCTGTCTCCTTTACCCTCTTCCTAAAGAGTGCTTACTTATTCCAGGCATGTGCTAGGCAGAGTATTCCTTATTAAAGAAAACTGACAAGATGTCTTCTTGGTAGAGAAAATAGACATAAAGAGATAAATAAAGAAGAAATAGCCAACTGTAGGTCCAATGTAAAATAAATAAATAGATTTGGTGACTGAGAATGGCAGGATGGAAACATTCAGACATGGTAAGCTACGGAGACTTCTCTGAATAAGACACACTGAAGCCAAGACCTGAAGCATGTGAAGGAACCAGATCTGGGTATCTATGTGTGTTTGTGGTTGTGTGTTAGTACACACACATGTATTCATTGGTGCTAGCAGGGAGTGAGACCTTGGACTCTTGTCTTCCCTTCAGAAGGAGCAGTAAAACAGAAGGCTCCTTAATCTGTTTGAAGACCATGAAAGGAGAGAGGTTCTTCTGGTTTGTGATGGGTAAAAGATAAAAAAAGATAAGTTTGAAATGGCATACAGGGAATATCTTAAGAAGTCCTTCATAGGCTAAGAAGAGTTTGTGTCAAAGGTAAGAAAGACACTGGTTTATGGCTTTTAAAATTAACTCATATCCTTCATGCAGGCCAGGTTTAAAGGATGGAAATCTGGAGTAAAGTAGTTGCAGGTGCATAGCTCTGGTGGGAACCACGTGGTAGCTGCAACTTGGGAGCCATAGTTCAAAGCAGGTGAATTTCAGACATATTTTGGAAGGAAAGAATTTATTGGACTGGAGTTCAGGATGGATTGAAAGAAGAAAACAAAAACATTTCTTGTTGCTGTCCCCACCTCATTCCCATATATATTCCATAGACTGTGAAAAATCCGTTTGTAGTTGATAAACTAATGGTGCCACCTTCCTGCCTGAAGTTAAAGGATAGTTTAACAGTAGTCAGCCTCAAACAAATAAGCACTCTGATTTTCAGGCAGTGTAATAGTAAACCCAAAAATATCAAATAAAACTCCCAGGTGATGATTTTACTTGTATAATGATCAGGAAATATTAACATAACATACACTTGTCATAAAACAAGAAACTGCTATCTTTCATTTGTGAACATGTTAGAATGACCACAATTAAAGTTACAACCTCTTTCCACAAGTGATTTCATTAATGTAAAAAAGAATCACACAAAGCAATGCTATGTCTAGAAAATTCTGACCATACACCTCCTAGAAAGTGGAAGTTTTATTCACAATATCCTATGAGCAGTTGTTTAATGTATGAATAGAGGAAAAGAACTGCACATTTCATTGAGGACAGCAGCTACATGATAATTGGGGAGCTCCTGACCCAAACTCTTTCCTATAACAAACTCAGCCTCAAAAGAAAGACATTCTCTTCAGTTGTAGGACACAACAAGGGTGAAAATGAGAGAGTCCTGCCTTTGAATTCATAGACTTCTTTATTAGAGATAGAACAGAAACTTTAAAAATGGTTTTCAAAGATTCCTTTTAGAAGTAGGCTCTTCCTGATTATATGTGTTGATAATTTAAGTTTACAGGTTCCTTCATCTCCTGAATCTTTGCCTTAATGTAGCCAAAATGAAGAAGGTTCATTCAATGTAATATCAGATAATTAAAGTAGAAAAGGACTAATTGTACATGAGAGATTTGCTCCTTTTAACAGTAGAACACAAAGCTCCATAAACATCTGATATTCTAAGTTAAAATTGCAGCCAAATCAAGTCCTGATGCAAACATAAAAATCTTCATATTCTCTAGTTCTCAACTAGAGTATCTGAGTTAGTGCAATTTAGTTCACAAATGTTAATACCACATGAAAATCTCCTTTGATTGCCTTGTTTTTCTTCTCCCACTTTGAGCTAACACTTGAGGTAATTATCTTTAGGAAGTTCACTGGCTCCACAGCCAATGTATCTTAAAGATATATTCAGGAACTGTATTTGTCTGCAAAAAGAATGTCAGATATGCAGAATATTTAAATAGTATGTCCAGTCCATATCTATTTAAGAAAAAGAAAATTGTACTTTCACCCCATCAAGGACAGGACCTGCATCATGATTTGACTTCTGGTTCAAACTGGCTCTGGGTCCCAGGGGAGATGGCTCAGTGCAATAAGCACTTGCCTGGCTCTGTGTCCAAGCACTGAGCAGAAATAGGATGGTTACTGATGAAAATATGTCACCCCAACATCCATGTGTTGAAATTCTACCTCCCAGCACTTCAAAATGAAGCTAGATGTCTGTATCGTTACTTTCATTGTTTCTGGAACAAAGTACCTGACACCCAAAATTAAAAGAGGAAGGGTTTTTTAGCTCAGTTTGCAGAGCTTGCGGTCCATAGTTGGCTGGCTCTGTGGTAGAGGGGCATGGAGGACAGGCATCATAGAGGATAAATAGTCCATGGCAGGGCAGGCAAAAGGAAGTGAAGCAGCAAGCAGTGAGCAGTAGAACAATTCAGTAAGCCCCAATTGAAATTAGTAATACTAATTTCAACCAATAGACTAAATGAATTTATTTAAAATGGAATCATATTGCAGTAAAGTGCACCAAATTGCAATCTGACTGGTATCTAACAGAGCAAAAGAAATAGATGTGTACACAAGGGGAATGCCATGTGTACACGAGTTATGCTGCCATATCAAGGAGAAAAAATCTAAAACATATTTTCCTAGAGTGCTGATGGGGACCATTTTAGAGATGACTGCCCAATCTGCAATCAAAACTCATGTATTGGCCGACCAGCCCTGGCCTGAGACAGCACATCTGACTCCAGCAGCCTCCTCAGTGCCACCCAGGCCCACCCAGCCCGAGAGACCAGCCTGAGACAGCAGCTGACTCTAGTATCCTCCTGGATCCCGCCCCAAGCTCTCCCAGTAAGTGGGAATTTGCACGACGCACAAGGCTTCCCAGATCAGTGAGTGTGTGGGAGCCCAGCAGACCCACCAAAGCCCAGGCCCGTCTACCTAGAGAGCGACCTGCCTGATGCAGAAGAGCAGACTCCAGCAATTTTCCAGATCCTCACCCCAAAGCCAGCCAAGAGAGGGGGAATTTTCATTACTTGCTCTGGATCCCAGTTTGGTTCATGCTCTCCTAAACTGGGAACCTACAGAGGGTAACCACACAAGCTGAGCAAAAAGGAACTGAACACAACAGCTAGATCCAGGATACGCATACCTGGATAATCTCAAACTTAATAGACTGGCAGCCAAATCTCATAACAACCTAAGGTTATAACTGCACCAAAGATCTACACCAAAGGTCAAAGGTCAAAGGTCAAAGGTCAGTGCTATAAAAAGTGACAAAGACAAGGGGAAAAAATGCAATCCCAGATCTCGAGTCCACCAGTAAGGGCAGAGGACACTAGCTCAGCTGCAGTGAATGAACTAACAGATACAGAAGCAAAGGAACAACAGCAGAAAGATATAGAGGAAATTATATGAGAAGTAACTCCCCAAATTAAAAAAGAAATATCTGAATACTTAGCATCTGAAATAAAGAATCAATTCCAAAAGCATTGGGTGGGAAAAAAATGCACACCCAGAACAAGTGCAGAGAGCACTATTCCAGGTGAAACGTATGAATTAACAGCATCTGAAGCAAAGAAACAACAGCAGAAAGATCATGAGGAACTCAAAGGAGAAATAATTTCTGCAATCAAAAAAAGAGTTATTTGAAAAAAAAAATTCTTTGAAATCATAGCATCTGAAACACAGAAACAAGTCCGGAAATATACAGAGGAAACCCAACTTGGAAGAAACACTGCGGAAAAAGAATTAATAACTACCTCTAAAGAAGACATCGTAAAAAAAAGTGAGGAGATCAGAAAGATGATGGATTCCTTGAATGAGCAATACAGAAAAGAAATACAATGCATGAAACACAGTCAAAGAGATATAGAAGAACGAAAAATATCAATCACAGGTCTACAAAACCATTTGAGTGAAAGCGAATACAGAGTTTCAGATCTTGAAGACGCCTGTGCAGCTAGTGAAAAGATGAGAAAGGATCCCTTAAAAACAACAAGAATACAGGAAAAAATAATCCATCACCTGCAAGATGATGTCAGAATTAACAATGTGAGAATAATAGGTATCAATGAGAATGAATCAGTAAATTCAAATGACATAAAAAGAATTTGGGGAAAAGTAATCGCAGAAAACTTCCCAAATATGAGGAAACAATCCAACATTCAGGTCACCGAAGCATACAGATCACCAAATAACTTCAACCCAAGTAAAAACACACTGAGACATATAATAGTTAGGATCCCAGAAATCCAACACAAAAATAATATACTAAAAGCTGCTAGAAAGAAGAAGCAGATGACATTCAAAGGAAAACCCATCAGAATTACAGCAGACTTCTCTACACAAACAATGTAGGCATAGAGAGCATGGAGCAGAGTTCTTCAAGTCCTACACGAAAACAAATTCCAGCCCAGACTATTATACCCTGTAAAACTCTCTTTCAAGTTGGATGGAGAAGTGAAATACTTCCACGACAAAGAACAACTAAAGAATTTCATGATGACAAAGCCATCCCTTCACAGGCTGCTGAAAGATGTTCTAGAGAGAGACCACAATGACCAGAACTCCATGAATGAGAACAGAAGGAACCCACAAAACAGGACAGACAATTAAAAACAGGTTACAAAGGAGTAAACAACACCAGGTAAATATCATGACAAACATAAGTCAGCACACTTCAATTATAACCATCAATGTAAACAGACTCAATTCTCCAATTAAGAGAAATAAACTGACACAGTGGATTAGAAAACAAAATCCAACAATATGCTATATACAAGAAACACACTTAACTCAAAAGGACATTCATAGGCTCAAAGTCAAAGGATGGAAAATAATACCACATGTGCCAGCACCTCAGAAAAAAGCAGGGGTAGCAATTCTGTTCTCAGACAATCTCAACTTCAAACCAAGAATGAGCAAATGACACAAAGAAGGCCACTATATATTGGTCAGGGGAAAAATTCAAGAGCAAGAGGTAACACTCATAAATATCTATGCACCAAATACAGGAGCACCCAACTATGTAAGACAAATCTTACTGGATATGAAAGACCTAATGTCTAAGAACACAATCTTAACAGAAAACCTTAACACACCCTTATCTCAAAAAGATAGATCAACCAGACAAAAATTAGCAAGGAAGTAGCAGAACTGAACCAGAGCTTGGAACAAATGGACATGGTGGATATGTACAGAGTGTTCCACCCAACCACAGATGAATACACATTTTTTTTTCAGCTGCACTCGGGTCATTGTTCAAAATAGATCACATACTAGTCCAGAGGTCATGTGTAAGTATATATGTAAGAAAATAGAAATTATCCCATGCATATGATCTGACGACAGTGACATGAAACTGGAAATAAATGACAAAAAAAAAACCAGAAAAACCCGCTAAATTCATGAAAACTAAACAACACTCTACTCATCAATCAATGGGTTGCAGAAGAAATTAAACAAGAAATTCAACAATATTTACAATGCAATGAAAATTTAAGCACAACTTACCAGAATTTATGGGATGTGATGAAAGCAGTTCTCAGGGGAAAATTATACCTATGAACTCACACATTAGGAAAACAGAACAGGAACAAATTAGTACCCTAATGTTGCACATCCAACAACTACAAAAAGAAGAGCAAATGAAAACCAGAGCGCAAAGACGGGAAGAAATCATAAAGATTAGAGCAGAAATTAATTCAATTGAGATAAAGAAAACAGTTCAAAGAATACACAAATCAAAAAGTTGGTTCTTTGAAACACTAAATGAAGTTGATAAGCCTATAGCCAATCTCATCAAAAACAGGCAAGAGAAAATTCAAGTACATGCAATAAGGAATGAAAAGGGTGTAATCACCGCAGACCCAGTGGAAATTCTGAAGATTATCAATAGTTACTTCGAGAATCTTTACCTTCACACAACAGAAGACACAGAAGAAATGGACAGACTCCTCGAAAGGTACAAATTACCAAAACTGAATCAAGAAGATACAAACTCTAAATAAGCTGATAACAGCCAACGAAATATGAAACATAATAAAAAGCTTACCGACAAAGAAAAGTCCAGGTCCTGATGGGTTCACAGCTGAATTCTAAAAGAAATTTATAGAAGATATAATCCCCACACTCCACAAACTCTTCAATGAAATTGAAAAGGAAGCAGTCCTCCGAAAATCATTTCTGGAGGCAAGTATAATACTCATTCCAAAACCAGGTAAAGACGCAACCAAAAAGGAGAACTACAGGCCAATCTCCCTCATGAACATAGATGCAAAAATACTCAACAAAATCCTGGCAAATAGAATACAGCAAATCATCAAGAAGATCATACACCATGACCAGGTAGGATTCATCCCAGGG